>JAUYWG010000031.1:8537178-8552751 GCA_034779775.1 Enteromius afrohamiltoni
CAGTAACAATTCTGCTCTTTCATTTTCTTTTATATATATATATATATATATATATATATATATGATTAAAATATGCTTCTTTAATTCATTTATGATTCTAAGAAAGAAAAATACCCAGAAGCTAAGCCACAGCTAATATGTTTTCAGTACAAGAGCTGTTGCTGTCAGAGGAGAATGGCTGCAGTCTCCCGATCACTTCCCAGTCCATCAGTGACCTGAAGTCCCTGGCCACTGCTCTGCTGGAGACCATTCATGAGAAGAACATGGTCATTCAGCATCAACGGCAAACCAACAAGTATGTTACATTCTGACCACTGTCATCTCCCAAGGTGCAGTGTTACGTTTAAATGGTTTATTTATACACTATTATAGTTTTTATTAATTGTTATATTTTCAAGTTTCATTTTCAAATTGAGCTTAGTTTTTTAGAAATGTTGTAAAATATACTTTTTTATTATTAATATTTAATATGATTTGTATATAATAATTAATATTAGTATTTTTTAATGTAACTATTTGCATTTTTATATAAACAGAACATATTTTATATGTTACTGTTTAGCTTGAATATATTTTGTTATTTTGGTTTTAGTTCAGTTTAAGTTCTTATTTATTACTACCTTGTAATTTGAGGTACGCAATTTTAGTTATGCTTTAGCTTATTTAATGTAGCTACCAGAGGCAACATAACATTTCTTGTGTGTGTGTGTGTATATATATATATATATTATATATATATTTTTTGGCTTCATTTAAATTAACAAAATTGTTTTTAATGGTTTTTGTTCATTATTAAAATTCTGCCAAGATGCAAGTTTTTATGGAAGAATATTCTGGAAAATTCAAAAAGGAATTGCAGTTCCATTTCGGTTTTTGTTACATGCAGGTTACATGCTTGACGTAGAGAGAGTAAAAAAGCAGACTAGCTAATTAATAATATTGTTATTTAAATAATACAGGCTCATAACTCATCAGATATTGGAAATACAGTTGCAAATGGCCTAGTTCATTTGAAATTTGGCAGCACTGTTCGTTCGCAAAAGCAAAAATGCAAATGGTAATGCAAGAATTCAGTTGTGTTTGGATTATGTCATAATTTACACATCCAGATATGGAAAATGCAAATGCAAATTGTCTGGAATATACTTCCACACTGAATAGTGTTAAAAAAGTGAAATGTTGCTATTGGTTTGCATGTATTTGAACAGGATCCTGGGTAACCGGGTTGCAGAACTCGAAAGAAAGTTGAAAACATTAGAGGTGTCTGGGTTGTGGAGTCTGCCAGGTAAACATCAAGTCCATTTTTTCTTAATTTTGATTATTTGATTGTAGCTTGGTGTTTAAATGTTTGTTCTAGTACGCTTTATGTTTGTGTAATGGGTGTTTCTTTGTAACTTAATCCCCTGGTTTCACAGACAAGGCTTAAGCCTAGTTCTAGACTAAATGTAATTCCAAGCTGTTTCTACTGAAAGAAACTGGTCTTAAAACATGTCAGTGGCTTTGTTATGTCTTAAGATGCACACCAGTAATCTTTTTTATCTAAGGCATGTTTATAAAAATTACTTGAATGTCTTAATTGAACTATGGCCTATGCTTAGGCTAAGCACTGCATATGAAACCATAGCAAAATAAAAGTATATTATCTTGCTTCAGTTTTTTAAATGACTTTCAATTGCTCTCCCATTTCTGCTTTTCGCTCTTTCTTCTCACCGTCTCTGGAGGCATCACCTACAATGTGTCTCTTGGACTAGGGAGTATGTTTTTTACTCAATATAGTTTTTTGTCTTTTATACCTTTTCTGCACTTTTTTTTCAAACCAGTTCTCCCCTGCGTTACCCTTGTTGTTAACTTGAAAATATATCTTCCATTTGTTATAGTTGTGTATTTGTTGACTTTTTTTTTACAGGAAGGAAAGCCGTAATTGTCCTGAGTGACTCCCAGCATGTCCAGTCCACCACAGAACAGTCAGTCCATCTGACACCAGACTCAATGGGTAAGTGACTACCTAGTGTACACTAATCTACTCTATACAGTGCAACTTTGTGTCAGGCAGTTTTTTTTTGTTTACTAGCAATTTCTCATGGAACATAGTTTTTACACAATAGTGTTTTTTGTGTGTGATAACATCCCAAGCTGCATGATAATTAGGAGCATTAGGAGGAATATCAAATACATAACTCAAAATTGTTACATATCCACATTTCAGAAAATTGCACAATCACACACAAAAAAGCAACATTTGCTAATTCATATTTTGGGGACATTATCTAAAATTGGATAACCTCATAAGAGTACATAGGAAACATTTTCTGAAAATAATGGTGGGAAAGACTTAATTTTTTAAATGTAAAATATCTATACTTTTTTCGACTCATTCCAGCAGGAGATGAGGAGATAGTTACTGGAGAAGAGGTGACGGAAGACACTGGACTCAGCACAGATTTCAGCTCAGATGAGTGTCAAGCCGTGGCAGTCGAGTTGAACCAAAAGAGTGATTATTTCAACCGCACATATTCAACTCTACAGTTCAGTAATCCAGCAGAAAGTATCCAGCCTGAGGAGAGCACACAGTGTAAAAGCATTGCTGGTTGTGACTCTGAGAAGCCGGTGTGTTCTCCTGAGAGAGGATCAGAGCAACATGGAAGTCAGTCTCTAAACACAGAAGCATCTTTGAAAGGTTCAGAAGAGGCTGATGTGGAGAGCCATGTTCATATTGAGGAAGATTTTGATAGTCAAGGTGCGTTAGAGGACAGTCGACCTGTGGCATCAGAGACCTTGAGCAGTTCTGGATCAGATTCAGAACAAAAAGAGCGATCGGTCGAAGAAGAAATGGAGAATGCTTCCCTAAACACAGGTTCTCCTTCTCAAACCTCATCACACCAGGAATGAACCTTCATGATGTTAAAAACTGTGAGAAAAAAACAACCTCCATTCATTTAAAATCACATCAGTTAAAATAAGTGTTTTAAAAAAAAAAAAAAAGACTTTGGCAAATTAATAAAAACAAGAACATTTGAATGTCCGAATGAAACCTATTCATTATTCCAAATAAGCTAAAAACAAACTAAGAAGGTAAAACCAGCAAGCTGTTTATTAAAATCAACGTTATAAAGGTTCAATACCTGATGACCGTCAATTCCTTTCAGAAGGTTTTTAATAATCTGGGACCATCAAGAATAACCATCTCAAACCGTAGATGTGAAGTCAATATGATGACATGAAACCAACCAAGTTTATTTTTTAATAACATTATTATAAAGTAATTTTGAGAACACATCTTTATGTATTTTGACTAGTTTAAATACCATCTGGTGTATTTTGTGGACAAACATGACAATTTTGACAAGTTTAACCTTGTAATGTTTTTCTTTATTGCGTATGGAGTATAACATATTCCACATGCAAAAGCTAAAGGTTCCGTTTTCTTAGTTATTGACACTGAATGTCACAATTTCAGCCGTTATTTATTTTATTTATCATATCTTATTTATTATTTGTGATTTTGATGATTGTAATCATGTTCTGAAAAGGTTGGTGTAAAATCATTCTCTAATGTTACACTGTAATATGTAGTGTAAAATGGGAACAATCATCAGCTTGAAAGTTTAAATTATATTTAATTATGCACAAAAGGACAGCATCGCAATACACCAGCCATTTAGTTTTACGCTGTGCTGCTATATTATTGAATTATTACTGCGTCTGTTTATTTGGTTTGCGTTGACTTGACTTGTTGGGTGCACCAAAAATATATTTGTTATGATAGAAGGATTATCTTGTTGTATGTCTTCCAAGTCATCGAAATAAAAAGTAACATTCGCCATGGCAAACATCCAGTTCATCCCTCTTATGAAGAAAGATGGCTAGTAAATCCATCATTAAGAGGTTTTTAAATTCAAACAATTGCTTCCAGCTGAAATATGAGACATCTATTCATAATAGATATAAATGTCATCTCGACTGAATCAGGAGAAAGATATGGACTGATTAAGTACTTTACAGTTAAAGTGTCTTATGAAACGTTCATATTTTTGTTTTGGGAGTCCCCAACAACAGGCTGACCAAACACGTGCATCGTCTTATAATATGTATTTATTATTTACCTTACTTGCTCAACAACTCCCAAACGATTCACTGAACAATTCAGTTTTCTCCTTTCAGTTCAGTTCATCTGCAGACAAGCATTCTACATAAACAACAGAGACAACACAAACTTCCCAAAGAATACTATCTCAAATTCAAAGTACCCGTTATGTCTTTTCAAATATGACCTTCATGCAATGCTGTATGTGAACATAAACTATCTGCAAAGTTGTGTAAATGTTTAAGAGTAAATGCTAAGCCAATTTTCATTTCTAAGTGAAAAAAGTGATAAGCTAATAAACTCTTTTTCAAATATTTTTTGAAAGGGACCTACTACTAGAAACAGCACGAGCTTGATTTCCAACATTTAATGCAAACAAACCTTTTTGACTGGATCAAAACAAATAACTGTTTGCCGCTCTATCCAATCAAACCTGTCAGTGCAGTGAGTGATCAACAAGGGAAAAAGATTATGTGCTGCGCTTACAAAAAATAGCTCCATTTAAAATGTACTGAACAATACCAAATTGATGTTTTACAATTAACACAACAAAGAACATCTAGAGACTGAAATCTTTTTTTTTTTTGGTCATTCTGCATTTTCTGTAAGAGCAGAAGAAATGAGGCCAAGTCTGGTCTTACAAACATTTTTTTTTTTTATTATCATCATCGTTTCAGACAACTTAAAAAAACACAGAGACAACACAAAAACAAGCTTGTCTTGTCTACGCTATATACACACCGTGCTCTTTTTTTTTTCCTGCAAATATTTACATTCGGTATGTACATGAAGTGAAAATGGAAAAAAAGACTTACCACAGTAAGATTTAATAGTAATAACAATACCACTGTTAACAGTAACAACATATATGTGTGCGTACATATATACATTGCAAAGTTTGAAAGAACCAAGGATAACAGAAGAGTAAAGTAGATAGATATATAAAAAGTATAAACTGAGGTGTTACGTGTGGTTATCATGTGTTTCTAATACACCGTTTACATTTCGATGTGGATTTGATGGATGAATACAGTGCAAACAAGTGAACCAAACTCATCTGATCACTCATTCATGCCCATTTCTACTGTAAAAGACCGATAGATGCTTATGCTTTTTCAATTCTGAACAAGCTACAGTACTGAACAGCTATCTTCAATGGATCCCCCAAATAAATCCTCCCTCACGGGTTCTTTCAAACCTGTATGTCTTTCTTCCATGGAACACAAAATAGGAATTCTGAAGAATGTTTAGGTAAACTTTGTTCATGTAATTATGATTAGTAATGCACAAACATCAATTGTGAAACGTCGGAAATGTCATCTATATGAATTTGTGCCCTAGATTCTCATGCCACATATTTATTTTCATTTGGAATTGCAAAACACAAGTGCATCCGAAGTGTACAGAACTAGGAAAGTCATACTGGTTTGACAACAGGAATACTGTAAATGAGTACAGAACTGTGTAATTAAAATCACATTAGCCTTTAAAGGCTGGTAGGGATTTATAGATTTTCAAAATATGGAAACGAAAGAAACTGAAATGTTTCAATTCAGGTTGGTTTTCAGGGACCATTTAAATCAATTTAAGCAAAAATGGACTTGGATGACTTATTCATGTTCCTTCATTTCACAAAAAAAATTATGAAATTTGTAAGTAACAAAATGTTCACAAATGTGAATGAAATTGAGGTTTGACTCCCATCAAGGCACAAGTTGCTCAGTCTGCCTGTTTCTCTGTCATTGGAGAGATAGAGGCAAGGCCAAAGGGAGAGCAAAGCCATTCAGACTTACAGCTGGTCAAAAACGGTCGTCTACTTTTAAACCAGCGACAGAAAAACTTACTGGTCATCTGCAGACAGAAGAATTAGTGTTCTTTCGTCATAGTTGGAAAAGTACACAAGTGTGCATTTCCGTCTGCTTCCCAAAGTGGTACCGTTTGCAGTTTTGCACACAAACCACACACAACGTCATATTAATTAAAGCATTTGTAAAGTGTTTACTGTGACTGCACCATGTCAATGTTTTCCCTCAGATTCCCTCCCCCCCAGCAGCGCTCTGATTCACAGCCTCAGCAGACGGAGAGGGCGAGTGGACCCTGTCTCTGCTGGGTTTTCTTAAGCAGCTGTATACGGTTGTGGCAGTAGAATTTCACAGCCCTCCAGTCCCGGTGGTTGCTGACCAGCAGGGGGCAGAGCTCCAGGCAGCGCTCACAGTCCGCTTTGGCCGGAACTCGCAGCTCCATGATGTTTTGCACCAGGTGGGACTCAACAGCTGCCCGCTCTGCCTCAGACCAAGGCCGCTTCAGCACACCACGTTTACCTGAGACAGTGAGGAGAACGTATGTTAATCATTATTCCTATGTAAACACTGCTCTCAGGCTTTCCCGCTCCTGCTCTGCTCCCCCAGGCCCAAGCGTATACGCTCGGATCAGCGAGTTAGCACTGTACTAAAGGACTCATGCCTTATGACTGACAACTAACACCACTGTTCCAATGCTCCTATTCACATTTTACCAAAAAACTTGCAACTGTATGGATTTTATTATTTTTTTATGGAAACCTCTACATATGAGACATTTATGGGAAATTGCATGAATTGTGATACGATTTCAATCTTAATATTGTTAAATGGATTAACCAGGATCTGTATGTTTTGCAATAAATTATTGCAAAACCATAAACATAACCAGGTATGCCAATATTCTGGCTACAAGAAATCTGAATAATGTATCTTTCCTCCAACATACTTACATTAACTTTTTGCTCAAATAAAGCATTTATTCTGAATATTCACATGCCCAAACCAGACAGTGATACTTGAACCAAAAAAAGGGCACATTTGTGACACTGGACAACAAAAGTGTTAATTTTCCAAAATTATGATTTACAATCGTATGATTTGATCTGAAAGCTGAATAAATAAGTTTCCCATTGATGTGTGATTTGGATGGATAGGGCAATATTTGACCGAGATACAACTATATGAAAATCTGGAATCTGACGGTACAGAAAAATTGACTAAATACCTTCATGGAGCATGATCTTTACTTGCTTACTTAATTTTGACCCATACAATGTATTTTTGGCTATTGCTACAAATATACCCCAGTGACTTAAGACTGACATTGTGGTCCAGGGTCACATTTCCACTTCTTTATTTGAAGGACGATATAAAAACGGCAACATAAGAGTCTAATGGCTTACATTTTCCCCCACACTGCTGCTGTGAGGGGCATTAATTAAAATGTTCAAAATCACTCTAATACAGCATAAAGCATGACAAAGAATTAAAACCTGTAATTCCAATAGCTTTAGAGTATGTAAACCGCTTTTCTGAATGAAAGCTTGACAACAATATAGTTTAAGTGAAAATTATGTGTATTTAAATGAGGTCAATGAAAATAATACCTTGACAATACCGTGTTACCATATTAGCATGAAAATACAACAAATGCAATTGCTATTAGATTAACATTTGAGGACAAAAAAAGTATGCTAATTTTAATATCAGATAAAGTTAAAAGTCTGTCCTGTGAACAGATTGGTCACCACAAATTTTATTACTTCAAATTCATGTTATTTCCCATGTTTAGTTAGTGTAGCTTATTTGGTTTTAACCAAATTGACACTTATCAGCCCTCAAAATCTTATTAAAGTGCCCCTGTTATGCCTTTTCCAATATGATCATTCATGCAGTATGTCATGTAGCTGTATGTGAACATAAACTATCTGCAAAGTTGTGCACGATAAATGAAGATTTGTCTATCAAATAAAAGAGTCGGCTCACATTCGCCTAAATGAGTCGTCAAAAACTTTCCCGCCCATAAACACTATATAATGTCAAGAAGACGCTGTATCCTGCACTTTCATTCAGTTAGGGCAATGGGCTTATCGTTTTCCAAAACACACTGTAGCGGTACACCAATCATAAAGGACTGTGCCATATGACCAATCACAGCTGTGAGGGCTCATGGGGTTTAGCGTCGTACTGCTTCACACGAGTCGTTTACGAATCATTTAGAAATGGGGTAAAATTAAATCTATTTTTGGAGAAAACAAATGTTTTTTGACCTTGCATACATGTAACCCTGTTTTAAGAGACTCATAAAGCATTAGCATATTAGCAACCTTTAAAATGGCATAATAGGGACACTTTAACCCTGGTTTAACTGGTCCATGCTTTGCACATGTAAACACAGCTTATGTCACAATTATCAGCATTGCCCTCATTTCCTGGAACTGAGGACCACAAAGGCATATTCTCAAACTGTATGAGAGTCACAAAATCAGACTCACCGGGTTTGGGCTGTCCTGAGGCCTTTTTGCGTCCCGCTGAGAGCAAGGAGCTGTTGTTCATCTTCTTGGGCCGGGGAGATTTACTGTTGTTTGTGGTTTTCTTCATCACAACGGTGGTTGCAGGAGATGCTGTTTCTGGTTTCTCTTTACTCTGCTCAACATCGGAGTCCTCTGACAGCGAGTCGGCAGAGTTTCCTGACAACACTGAAAGAGAAGGGTAAGTATGATTGATGAGACCAATACTCTTTATTTACACCTGCCTTGTGCTTGACACAACAACTCACTCACCATCTAACTCCAGGCAGATGTGATGTAAACTCATTCCTCGGAACAAGACGCCATCTCTCTCTCCGCAAAGTACCACCCGACCGATCAGACCCATCAGCCCAGGGTCCTGGCCGATGGTTGCACAGCTTTGGGTCACGTGATACTCCTTCTGCAAGAAGCTTTCCAATCGTTGTATGGCAGCCCCATGCTGTCCTTCCTCCTCACCTTCACTTAACAACAGCAGCTGAGTAAGTATCGCCACCTGCCTGCGAACCCGTGTCTGTGTCAGTGCCCGGGGATGCCGCGAACCACTGGACCGTGCCAAACTACGTAGTAAGTCTGTCCCACGGAGGGGAGTGGCTGGCGAATGATACGGTCTGGCAAACACATATGGGTTCTGTGGATCGATTCCCACCCCAGCACGAGTCTGCAAAAGCATTTCCAGACAGGCTTCAGAGTGTGGCGGGAGGATGAGCGGCTGTACGCGCCCACGCTTGCCTTGGACCCCGGCGCGAGGGAGATGAGGGAGGACCATCCGCTCGAAGGGTGAGAGCGAAGCTTCCAGTGGGGTTACAGTTGGCGGGGCACCAGGCTGCATGGAGACGGGGCATTGGGGTGTAACTCGGGCCTGGTACTCTGAGATTGTCAGTTTGGAGACTTCACATTCACGGCGGCGATTGTACAGGATGAGAATGGCCAGGCTGGAGTGACAGAGGAGACGCCAAGCCTCGGCCGACTGAGGTGAGCGGGACAGAGAAATAAAGGCGGAGTGCTGCAGTCGACGCAGGTACAAGACCAGGGAGGAAAGGGAGGAAAGCAGCGGGAGCATGTGGGGACGACGCAAACTGAGAAAAAAGAAAGACAAATTAGGTGAATTTAAATTAATGTAGTTTAATGATTATTCACATCCAAAATAAAAGTTTTTGTTTATGTAAGATATGTGTGTTTACGGTGTATATATATATATATATATATATATATAAATATAAAATCACACACATATATATTTTGAAAATACCTAGATTTACATGTATATATTTATATTCATATAATTTAGATTATATATATAAATATGTTTAACATATAATATAATAACATAACATTTCTCCTAAATATATACATGCATATTTATATGTGCATATTTACTTTATTTACATTTATATACATAAATATACACAGCACGCACACATATGTAATGTACACAAAAACTTTTATTTTCCATGTGATTAATCGCTCGACAGCACTTTTAACAGTCACTATGTTTACATTCCCAACTTTTGTTTTAATCAGACCTAATTTATTCCAACTGAAAAATATGATTATGAACATGTAGTGTTTGCACGAATGCTAAACGTGATTGGGTTGATGTGCGCATTCATGTCACAAGCTTCATATCAGAATCTTTTTTTCTTCCTGACATGCGCACACGGCACAAATACAGAGTTTCCCGCAGTATACACACATGCTGCTTGTATTTATCACACAGTAAAAGCGCCCATCTCTACGTCCAAAACCATAGACGAGAATTCGAAAAAAGGACTGGAGGGGCATAATCCTGCTCCACTTCACAGGCAATGAATGAATTTTATAATCACAGGATACTAATTTTTACAACACTTTATTCAAAAGTGATTTTAACTTTATAATGAAGTGATGTCTTTACACTATTTCACATCGTGGCATATGTGCAGTACTTTTGTTTTTTTGATAGTATTAGAAAAGGAATAAACCACCTCTTTCAATCCAATCGTTCAACCTTTCATTCAAATCGAGCTCAATTGGATCGATTAAGGTGTTAACATGAAGGATTGTCTGTTCGATTAAGTAATCAATCCGATTACTAACAGATTATTTTGTTGCATGTAAACATAGCCAGTGTAAAGTTTTTTTTTTTTTTTTTTATATTGTGAATGTCTAACCTTGATAGGTCGGTCTTATCCTCCGCTCCGCTTTCTTCTTCTCTCCCTCCATTGTCCTCTCTTTCTATTTTCGAAGGTTCTGACTCCTTAACAAGATCCACAAACACTGGAGTGGGCAGTTCCTCTTCTTTCATCTTCCCAAAAATGTCTACCTCCTCTTTATCCTTTTTAATTTTTCGTCCTCCTTTTCTCTGAGGAGTAGCAGGAGTAGGTGGGCTCCTCTTTAAGACAGACACGGGGACACCTCCTCTTCTGGGGGGAGTCGCTGGGGCAGGACATTTACGAGTAGGGCTAGAGAGGGCAGGGCTCCTTCTGACTGGAGACAAAGTACAAGCTGGAGGTGACTGTGGTGTTACGACAACTACACCTGGCACAGGAGTCACTTGTAGACATTGGGAATGTTTGCTCGATGATGGGAGACATGATTGTACACAAGGAGGGTCACTAGGGGTGCGTGCTTGCTCCAGGACAGAGCGTACATCCGGTTGGTGGGCGTGGTGTTTCTCCAGATGCCGTGGGAGAGATCGGAAGTGACGGCTGCAGTAAACACAGCGTTGTTTCTGGGCCATAGTGCTCTGCCCACGACCCACTGACACATTGACACTATTAGCAGCAACTCCTGCAGGCGGCGGGCACTTAAACACAGGTCTGGAGGGAGCAGCGGGCTGCAGTTTGGAGGACGGGAGGGAGTGTGGAAAAGGGGGAGGATGGCTGGGGGGTCGCTGAAGTGCTTTTCTTTTAGCATGTGCAGCAGAAGACAGGGCTTTGTGCCTCTTGCGACGATGAAGTGTTTGCATGCGTGTCTCTCCATTGGCATCATCCGAGTTGAGGTCTGAATCACTGGGCTCCGAGTGAGACAGAGGAGAGGAGGAAGGAGAGAGAGACCAGGAAGGTGTGAGATATTCTGATGCAGAGAGTGGAACTGGGCCGGACTCTTCTTCCTAAGGGAAAAACACATGCATTTACAAAATCTGTTAAAAGGTGAATAATCTGGAAAGCATTGCATTCAAGCTTTGCACTCATTTAACTTCTGCAACAAATTTAAATATAATGACTGAAAGTGAAAAATGTAGGACATAACTTATTTGTATCAACCTGGAAATGACTAAACACCACCAACACTCACTTTGAAGAGGTTTTTGACCAAAATGTGGAGGCTGAAGGTCCTCAGAAACATTAAAAAAATTATTTTTCTGGTCATTGCTATTATTGTTTCAAAATTTTACTCACCCTATGTTGTTCCAAACCCATAAGACATTTCTTAAAATGTCATTTGGAATGCAAATTAATATATTTTTGATGAAATCTGAGAGCTTTCTGACTCCACAGACTCCACAAAGGGTCCTACCACAATCAAGGCCAGAAAGGTACCTTGTGCCATAATACCATAATGGCAGAAGATGGTACCTCGAGGTATAAGAATTATTGAATGTCTTGAATTGAAGTCTTTTTTTCCCCACAAATAGTATTCTTATAGCTTAATACAATTATGGTTGAACTACTGATGACATATTTACTTTTTTGACTACATTGTGGTCTATATATGGTCAGAAAGCTCTTGGATTTCATCAAAAATATCTTCATTTGTGTCCCAAAGATGAACAAAGGTCTTGCGGATTTGGAATGACATGAGGGTGAGAAATTAATGACAGAATTTTCATTTTTGGGTGAACTATCACTGTAACCTTTATTAAACTATCAATTTGTATTTGTTTTTATTATCATTATTTTGAAACCACACAACATATTATGAAAATGTGAGAAAATTCAGGAGATATTAGTGCGCTGTGGTGCTTGTGCTTATAGTAAATGATGGCCAGGGGCACAGCAATCATTTCAGCAAAACAGAATTTTCAGAAAGATGTCTGAAAATGACTGTTGCTTGGTAACTGGGTGTGTCTGTGAGTGTATTAGTAAAAATTTTATGTATATTTACCTTCTTAATGTTGCTCTCATGGTCCAAGCTGCAATCAAAGCTACTAGGTGGCACAGTGCCATGGAAACCCTGAAAGAGGGATGCAACATCATTACAAAAAATGTCAACCATGTGACATAATAATGGGCTATAAAGTCCCTCCAACACTCTTACATATATACATGAATAAATCAAACAGCATGCATATAACACCTAAACATTAAGTGCAAAAGGAGTTTAAATCACAGAGATGTGCTAGCCATTGTCATGGTTACACTTACCGTAGAGTTTTCTCCCCACTCGGTCAAACTGTAATCCACAGTGATCTCCTCCCCCTTTGCAATGTCACGGATTGCTATGACAATCAGTCGCACTTGATTTCCACAGTGCATTTCACGAATGCGGCAGTTTGGTGATGGGGGGTACGAGACAGCCCCTCTCTCTCCGCTAGAACCCTCCTCACCCACACTACATGAGAGAAAACTACATCAGACAGCAATACAGCAAACAAAACTGATAGAGAGAACCACACCACAGCTGGGAAAAATCTTGCAGACCCTGTCCTCTAAACCACAGAGCAGCAGATCAATGCATGTCCTGTTCTAAAATCCTGCTGTCTCTTTCATTATTAACATTAATAACATATTAATTCTCAAATCGAAAGTTAGAATGTCCCATAGCATTATTAAGCAGTGGATTTAGATAAATGGAGGTGAAATCACAAACAGGTTAGCTGATGCTACTTTATGTATGCTAGCATATAACTACTGATATAGATTAACCAATTCTGAACCCCATATACTGTATATACATATATATATATATATACATATATATATATACACACAAATATATATATATATATATACACACACACACAAATATATATATACATACATATATACACACAAATATATATATATATATATATATATAGATATACACAAATATATATATATGTGTGTGTGTGTGTGTGTAGATAGATACATATATAAACATATATTTCTGTTGCCATTATGACTAAACACAGCAATAAACGGATACAAACACACACACATACCATAAACTTAGCAACACACTATGATAAACACACACATTCTCTCACTGGCCAAATGATAATAAACACATTGCAATAAACACACACACACACACACACACACACAGCTTGCATTCCAGTAATCCCCCACCTCCATATACACACAACATCTCCTAACCACACAACAAACACAATTACTTGCTATCTCCTCCTAGCACGCACACACACACAAACACGCGCAGTATCTCTACTCAGACCACACACACACACCAGAGCTGAGCAGATTGTGTTTCATAGTACGGTCCATCAGCAGCAGGCACTCTGTGTTTGTCCTCATGACCATCACCTGAAACACATATAATAGGGTCTCACATAGATATTTACACACTTAGGCTGATGATACACATTTGAGTAATGATGCCATCAACAAGCAACGAGTTAAGACAATGGGAAAGTGACAAAGGAACATTGCTCAAAAAAGTTGCACCATCAGACTTGATCTCCGAAACATACACATGTACAACCGGCTCATTCAAACTTACACTGATTAAATCAATGGATGTTGGCAAGCAGGAATTCCTGCTTGATTAAGAGTATTTAACTGATCATGTGACCTTCAACTAAATAAGAGAATTCTGGGAAATGAAGTGTTCTTCATTTATTTTACATAAATATTTATATATTAAAGATATGTATATATAAAGATTTTTAATATGCATTAAACCCATAACTAACAATGCTAAGTTAACGAAACTCATGCATTATATGGTTAATAGTTGTGTTAAATGTTGAGATCGGTGTTGTTTGCATAACATTTCTAGAAATTAGTGAACAAATGGCCATAGACTGGCCAGGAACCATTTATGGTAATTTGTTTGACCTAGATTTACAACATAACATTTTTATTATTTTTATAAAGTCACAAAAGCTTAAAAGTCTTGTTATAGCCTCCAACAACATTCCAGGGTTGAAATTATTAATTTCCAATTATTTCAGTAAGGGTTTAAATTTTAATAATTCTTTATGATTCTGCGCACTTTCACTTAAAATTCAGAAAGGCACTGAAATGGAATTTAACTAGAAATCTCAATTTTTAAGACTCTACCGCCCTCTTTTTGGTAGTTTCTGAATCATGGAGTAGGCATAAACATTTATCAGTTGCTCAGATTGGCTCTAATTACCTACTTCTGAAAATGAACTTCCTCTGGTCACTTTGTCATTAGTGTCAACACCACTTTAGACTGGCTCTTGATATTTCCCAAACCAATTCCTCCCCTTTCAATCTCTTTCGGTCTGGTCTTCTTCATTCTTACATATCAAAGTAACAAAATAGGCTTAAAAGCACACTTCACCTTTCTCTGGTCCATAGCTGTTCTCTGACATGCTCTCATCTTCATCCTCTGTAGCAAAGACTCTGTCACACACCTTTACTGGTGTTCCTTTCCTTTTCCTTCCACAGCCACGTCTATGAAACACACACACACACACACACAAACACATTACATTAAATGGACAGCCTGACCAACTTAATCAGCAACAAAACATTAATCACAAAGACAAATCAATAACCTGGACACATCAGTGGATCAATGGAAATCACAGCACAAATCTTGTTCAATCCTGCTTACGTTTATAAACGAAAAACATGTGGCAAGAAAAGATGTTTAATTAAGACTTGCTTAAAGCAGCTGTTACTAAGAATAGCGCTACCTATACAATTAATCTTCTATACCTTAACTAAATGAAGCCTGTCAACTGATCTGAATCATTATGTTTCGAGCACACGAGAACTGTAATGTAATGCTCATCTTAGCAAACACCACTAATTAATCCACTGCTCATATACTCTCCTTCAAGAGGAAGAATCATTTCATTGGAATCGATGTGTACGGATTCTAACATAACACTGATCTAGAGCCAGTTTTACTCAAATCTAAAATCATTAAAGCTCCAACAGAGAGTAACTGACCACATAAAAGTGTGTGTGTGTGTGTGTGAACTGTCGTTAATAGAGCTGTGCATGAAACCCAAAGCTCTGCTTTCCACAGATGCAAC
>JAUYWG010000031.1:8560735-8573106 GCA_034779775.1 Enteromius afrohamiltoni
CCCCCCCCCCCCCGCTCTCTCTCACACACACACACACACACACACAGGATCACAGACCATCACAGACTCACTCACTCACTCCCTCTCTCTATCTCTCTCTCTCTCACACACACAGGAGCGTGCACCATCACAGACTCTCTCTCTCTCTCTCTCTCTCTCTCTCACACACACACACACACACACACAGACAGGCAGCCTACAAGTGCGCATAATCTCAGACTAGTATGCACACTCAAACATACGTTGACATACATTTAATGATGAGATAACAATGTTTTAAAATGCGCATATAGATGCAACACTTCTTCATACACAAACATTTTAATCATATTACACATTAGACATGCATACATTATTGTCAAATAATAATTCACATAAATTTGGTTTCTATGTTTTATGGGAACATTCCACAGGCATAATGTTTAGTGTATTGTACATACTTTATTTTCTATCCTTTACCCTAACCCTAACTCACACAAAACTTTCAGCATTTGTAGATTTTCAAAAAACTTCTATCTGTATGATTTAGAAACTTGTTCTTCATGGGGACCAAAAGGTCTCCACAAGGTCAAAATTTATTGGTATTACTATCCTTATCTTGTCCCTTCATTCGGTCCCCATAACGTACGGAACACACTTATATGTTGTTTACTGGGACTCTTCATAGATGTAATGGTTTTTATTCTGCACAAAATATATTTTCTATCCTACTAAACCTAACCCTGCCCCTCACAGAAAAATCCTAGCATTTTTTTTATTTAAAAAAATGGTTTAGTACATTTTTAAAGCCATTTGGTAAACAAGGACACATGATGTGTCCTCATAAACCATATTTATATTGTAATACCTATGTCATTATACACATTTGTGTATATACCTCATAAACCACATATTCAAGCACATACACACACTGTAGATCTAACAAAGGCATGTGTTCACACACACACACACACACACACACATGTTGGGTTTACATGTTTTTTGGGGACATTGCATAGGTGTAATGGTGTTTATACTGTACAGACTGTATGTGTTATTGTCCTACACTGACTCTACACCTAAACCTACCCCTTACAGGAAACTGTGTGCACTTTTAGATTTTCAAAAAGCTTAACTCTGTGTGATTTATATGCTTGTTTCCTCATGGGGACCTAAGAAATGTCCCCACAAGGTCAAAATTTACTGGTATTCCTATCTTTGTGGGGACAATTGGTCCCCATAAGGTGATAAATACCAGGTGCACACACACACACACATTGTTGTTTGTGATTTATGGGGACTCTCCATAGGTGTAATGGTGTTTATACTGTACAGGCTGCATGTGGTATTGCCCTACTGTGACCCTACACCTAAACCTACCCCTTACAGGAAACTACAGGCATTTTTAGATTTTAAAAAAAAACCACCATTTAATATGTTTTTTTAAGCCTTTTGCATTACGGGGTACACTGAAAATGTCCTCATAAAACACCTTCATATTGTAATACCTATGTCATTATACAAATTTGTGTCCTCATAAACCACATAAACACACACACACACAATTCGACTCTCACACAGATTCTTCCTCCTACGCAAGCACACACACACATTCCCCCTTTCTCGCTTCTCACACACACACACACACACACACACGTTCGCTCTCTGTTACACACCCCTCCCCCTTCCCTTCTCTCTCTCACACACACATCCTGCCTCGCGCGCGCACATCACATACACACATTCACATTCTCTCTATTCTCTCTCACTCTGTAACTCACATGCACATGCATACACTCAGACAAACACACACATACAACAACACACACATACACACCCCTCCCCCTTTCACAGGCATCCTGCCTCTCTTCCAACACACACACACACACACACACACACACACAGATCACAAACATACACTCCACCCCCTCTCTTCCAAACACACATCCTGCTTTTCCTTTATAACAGTTGTCCACACGTACAAACACACACACAAAAATCTGTATCTGAAAGTTATTGACAGACACCTGTTTGAATGACAGCTCAGGTATTGCCATTTATTGCAGTGCAAGTTTAAAATGCATATATTAATAATAAATTATTATATGGTAGTGTTTTTTTCTTTCTTCACCAATTCCAGTCTCTTTATACAGTAACCAGGTGCTAAATCATTAATGCTTTTCCACCAGAGTTCCTCTATACAGTACGTCAAATACATCAAAGACTGACCCAGACTTGCTAGATACTGAAAATGCTAAAATCAGTGTAAAGGCACAATGACTTCAATCAACATGGAAAAAAAGGCCTTGTCTGGACCATTTTCTCTCAGGGTCACAACTAACAAGTTGACCTGGAATAAAAAGCAAAACTTTATGTAGCCAGCAGAGGGCAGGAGTGTTTCATGAGTGTGGATGGGAGAATTAATCCAAACAAGCATCAACAGATGCTACACTTAATAACTGCATATGTAACGGAATGACAAGCATTTGAATAATAATGTGAATTTGAAGAAGTAGTCTTCTAAAGTTATCCATCACTGTTTGTGCAGTAGATTGTTTTAGATATTGGAAACAGTAGATGATCATTTTGATGAGAAATTTCCAAGGATAGACCCAATTTACCCACTCGCATTTACCCATGTCCTTCCAAAACTGTATAAAGAAGAAGATATTTCAAAGAAGTAGAGGTCCAAAAAAAAAAAGAAGAAGAAAAGAAAGAAAAACTCATGCAAGCTAACAATGAGCAATATGTTTTTACAGCAATTCTTAACTTGCAATATTATTATATTATAATATTATATTATTAATACGGTCATAAAAATAGCAAGTGTTAATTGTTCATGTTACTTAACAGTGCATTAAGTAATGTTAACAGATACACCTTTTTTATAATATATGTTGAAATCAAGATTGGATTAATAAATGGAAGTTATTAATGTACTTATTGTAAAGTGCTACCAACATTTTTGTTGCAGGTTTAACAATACAGATTCAGAATGACTGTGTCAATGATGACAGAATATTCATTTTTGTGTGAACTATCCCTTGTAGATACAAATAAATGCATACAGTAATTCTGACACATAATATATTAACTCACTTTGGTCATCATAGTCAATAAAAAAAGAAAAAGAAAAAAAAAGGTCTGCAGTGTCTGCTATGACTCAGTCACAAAAGTTAATAAAACCATACAGTACATTTACATTCATTGCTACAGTCTAAAATCTAATGTAGTGTAAGAAATATATTAAAATAACTTTGATAAAATAATATATTTTCCAAACCCTCCCCTCCTGCTTTCCCCGTGCTGGAATGCTGGATTCCAGAGACTGCATCCAGATCCTCTGACTCTACATTCTCCATGCTGTAATGAAATTCCTTCTCCTCATTCTTATCATACTGACCTCTTCCTCTCCACCCTTTAATTCTCTTTTTTCACCACTTATCCAGTCTCACTTCCTTAGTTTTTCGGCGCCTCTTCTTGTCCTTCGGGACCTTGTCTTTGGTGCTTTCTCCATCTCTGCTGACATTGAGTGGAGGGTGTCAGATGTTTGGCCAGTCCAGTGCACGAGGTCCTGCAGCACTCGTACAATCCACAACTTCAGACCGAAAGTCCCACTGGCCGCTTGACCATCCAGCTCCTTTCACGCAAGCACAGAGAAAGTTAAGTTGTTTTTATCAGAACAGCTTTACATGTATGAGAAAACAGAGCAGCATTGTATTTAAACGGCAATTCAGCACCTCTTTAACTTTAGCTTCAAATTTTTGGCCATCCACTAGCAGCTGCTCTGTGCTTGCCAACAGGTGTCCCAGGCGATCCCTCACAGTTTTCTGTTTTCTCTTGTACTCGCTGTCTTCGTCGGAAAATTCTGCGTCCACCCGGGTAATGACATCTTCCAGGAGTCGCAGACACTCCTTGAGCGCAGCATACAAGATAGATATTTTTTCTGCATCTGACAGCTGAGGAACCAGTGGAGGAATGGACACTAAATAACCTCCGTCGACCGGCGAGGACGGCAGTGATTCACTGTTTCTCTAAACCGTGAGACAAAGAGAACAAGCAGAGGTTACAAGAAACGTTGAATGTTATGAGCAAAAAACACCAGATGACGAAACTGATAAACAAACATGTGGTGAACATATGACACTGAATAATTAGAAAAATAATAAAAGATAGAGCCAAACTAACTCGCATCAGCTTGTGCAGCCAACACACAATTTCCATAGGTCACCTGGACACTGTATCTATTTAATAATGGGCTTATTTAACAGGGGCGTACACAATACAGAATAGCATTATTGAGTAGTAGAGGCCAGAGGGCGAACTTGGGTAAACTAGGAAACTTTTTGCAATTGGGATGACTGGGTTAGGCAAGGCTAGACATACAACAAGCAATAAACAGTCAACAGAACACACACACACACATAGTTCAAGACATCTATTTAAAACTTCCAAAAGGTTGCATGTTCTTTTAAAAGGATATACATTATTCTAAATTTCTAATGGAAAAATAAATATTTTAGCCTTTATATCTGCTCTCACCTTCAGCCAGAGATTTTCTCTTAAATTTAGCCTGATGCTCACAGAAGCAGGTTGTTGGCATTTTATAAAGTCACTTATTAATAATGTAGCGCCCACTGATACTTTTAGCTGATCAGCTCGTGCTGTACTTAGACTAAATAGGAATCAAATGTTGCTCACCTATTTCTAAAGTTCAAAGACTCGCTACATTCCAAACCGCTCCCAAATGTCAGGCTATACTTTCCCACCGAAACAAGACGAAACTCAAATTGTTTAATCATTCCAGGGAAACAAGAGAGAAGGTGGTGGACCTGAACAATGTGGCAGGTATCCAATTTTTTTTTTTTTTTTTTTTTTTGCTGGAACAATCACGCTTTATAATCCAGTAGCTCTTTCCATTCGCTGCGCGCACCGACAAGTCTCCCAGCAGTGGCACAGACAACACTGTCACTTCTAACACAATTAATATGCTGCTTCCCCCAGACATTCCTTCAACTAAATGTCATGATGCCAATGACTTCAGTTTGCGTCGCACAACATGCAGGCCATAATTAGGAAAAGCTTAACGGTTAAATATAATAATTAGATTAGTTCTGTATAAATAAGCTCTATTTTGAGACTTACGTATAACTCCAGGAGTTGGATGCATTCCTTGTGGACAAGCCGGGCTAATGCTGCGGGTCTCCCTGCGTGACCCCGCAACCCGTGACGACCGTTTGCACTTCTGCCAGCCATTTATACTCCAAAACACCTTCTATTTGAGAAATAGCGTTTGAACCGACAGCAGGAATAAATCAGCCTATGTTCTTGCGTATATGTATCCACCTCCCCTATACTAGCATAGGCTGTATGGATGTTGAAAGGTGGCGATATAGTCGTTGTTTCTCAGTAAGTTAGCGGGTATTTTACTTTCGCCAAACTGCCTCTCATGACTTACAGCGCACGACTTCCAAAACGCGGTTCTCTCGTTTTCATGTAGTTCTGAATTAGCCGTGACTCCGCCTCTTTTTTGGGGAACGTGGTGTGTTAAAGGGGCTGGGAAAGGCACGGCGGAATTCCATTGGCTCATAGACCCACCGCTTCAATGCAAACTGGAAAATATAGATAAATGAGAAGAAAAAACACCCAGTAGAGCCTGGAAGGAAATGAAGTTTTTTCTCGCTTCTAGAGTTTCCTATGGGTTTTTAGAATGGCGGTATTATGAGTAAAATAAGGTCCGACGTTAACACTTTTCGTTTTTATGAGTTGCATATCATAGCCTAATGAAATGTGAATTTCGAGCATGTACATATTATGATCTATAACCAGCCTAAATCTCGTCTTTTTACTTCAAGATGTTGTTTGGAGCAGAAGCAGTAGGCAAGTTTGAGATTAACGCAAGATGAAAATATGTATAAATATTTATTTTCCATATATTGGCATATAAAGTAAAAACATAAATAACACCTATGTGAAACTAGATCAGTTTCAAATATGAACATATAGGCTTATATATCTAGCCCATGCAAATAGGTTTGAGTAGCCTAATATATTTGTAGGCTATATATATTGTATGCATCCACACCAAAATACATTTAAAATGTAGATGGTATTTTCAAAATATATACTGTGCGTATGTGTATTTATACATACATACTAAAAAAACACAGCACACAGATAGGTAAAAGGAAATGTTAATTTTGAATGTGATTCATCACGATTAAGGAAAGTATCAAGGAAGGGTGGTATACTATTTTCTAAGCTTATCACTGCCCACACCTTCCCTTTTTACAATAGGGAGGCCGGAAAAGGTGGTAACCTGTTACTCGCACACTTACTGAGACATTTACTGTGTCTCAAACTGTGACATACTAGGCCCATATGTGTCTTGCTTAGGGAAATGCTTAGGAAAACATTTCCCTATACTGTGTGAAGTGTCAAAAGTGATGTTATTAAACCAACATTTCCCTATCAGAGCGCAACAATATAGAAAACATTCAAAACGGTCATATCCCATCAACAGCCCACTGTAAATGCATGTCTCTTGCAGTATTAAGCTTGTTTTAAAAAACAAGTAGAATTATTTATGTAGTATCTATTGCAATATTGCTATTAATACTTTTAATATATGAGATTTTTTATTAATTGTAATTCAAGTTGACTTGTGTTACATTTTAAATTAATTTTAGAATATGTTTTAGTAACTTTGTTATGTGCTTTTATAAGTAAAAAAATTATATATATAATTTTACATTTGAAAATGTATAATTTCATAATGTATTTTTTGTTTTTATTTGACATTTAGCTGTAATTTTCTGTATTTTTATTTGAGCATTTTATGTATTTGATGTTATATTTAAATGTATTTTTTTATTATTGGTTTATTTTAATTAACAAAAACGATTTTTATCTACGGTTTAATATTTTAACTCTCATGTTGATATCACTGTCGCAATACCACTCCGCGCCTCGCGGTGGCACATCATTTACTTTTTAGTTTCCACGAAAATCTGTTCGGGGACCAAGAAGAAAACCTGACTTCCGGATAAACAAACGATTCAGTAATAATTGAATCTCTGATATCCAAGCATACTGACAAGCTTTCCATAAAATCTGGATCACATTGGTCAATAACTTGTATATAAGTCGATATGAATTCGCTCGTGGGATACGGGGTTTCATCCGAGTCAGAGGATGAAGAGAAAGGAGACGACAACTCGAAGGAGTAAGTCATTCAAAATTAAATAAACAAATACATTATTCACAATATCCGTTTTCACTCTTTACAGGAGTTTTTCATTTGAGAAGCTTCCTCGGACGTAACCTATAATCTCATGAGGATAGCTCACTGTAAATAATATAGATTAAAAAAATCATCGTTTACTCGCTGTTGTGTGATTAAAAACCAACATGAATTCTTCAGGGTACAAAGTTATTTAAATATCCCTCATTCACTCAGTTCAAATTATTTATATATATATACACACACACACATATATACATATAATATAATGCTATAATCTGAACTGAGTAAGAGTGAATAGGGGACTGAGGCTGTCAAGCACCATAAAAATAATTTAATGCTATAATTTTAATCTTGTTTTATAGTTATGGTCATCATTACTTTTCAGTTTGTGGTAAAGAACTTTTTGTACTATATAACTTGTTTTGTGGTTTAAACGTATATTGTTTAACTTGCAGATAACGTAAAAAATAAAATCAAAAAGTTACTTTCATGACTGCTTCTTAAAAAGCGTGCTGTGTTAAAATGTCAAGTCGAAAGTTTTACTTTAACTTACATTTGAATTGTTTTGTTTAATTTGCTGCAGCACATGTAAATGCTTAATTCTAATTTTAGCTGCCGTGTGTTATTTGATAGCATATTTAAAGCTAATTCATGTTAAACTAAATCATTACAAATGTGTAGTAATGAAGTTGGTCTCAGGTTATTGTGCTGTGGGATGTGTTTCCCAAACATTTATTTATTTTAGGCGACCTGCCACGATATCAAAAACGACCGATTTTCCAAAAAGACTTGGAAAATCAATAAACATGAGCACTTAATGCAAGTTTATAAATCAAACCGAGGCGTGGGTGTTTTATATCACTGTATTGTTGAAGGAAGACTGTCTTTAGAAAATGTCATTTTCATTTCGTCCTCGTCAAGGCAGCGTTTGTAAGCTCAGAGCTGCTTTGTCTACAGTCGTTAGCGGGAAACCTCTCGATTCTTGTACTTAAAGCACCCGGCAGGGAATGAGTTAGCATTTTTAATAAATACGCAGCGAACATATGAATATAACCATTGTTGCTGGACCTCATAATAAATAAATAAATATAAATATGTTAAGTTCTACTTTAGTGTATCAAAAAAGCACTCTTAAGTTCAACTAATTGCATTTTATATAAATTTAAAATATGTTTTTATTTAATTAGGTGTTTACATATACGCACTTAAGTATATTCTTTTGAAGTGTTTTAATTTTAAAAAAAGTAAGGTTTGAGAAACTGTTTCTTTTTCTCAAGGGTGATATGGGTGTGTGTGTGTGTGTGTGTGTGAACTAAGAGATCATTTGTCTACAGTGCTCACCAATCACTTTCATGACTTAAATGATTACGACAAAAAAAAAAAAGAGGTCAGTTATTCTTTTAATGAGCTGAGAATGATTAACTATCACTTTTTAGATGAACATCTTTAATTGTTTCTGCTTAGGTCCTTCAAGAAGACAGAATGCACTGCAGAGAAGACAAAAAGCCATAATTTCCTGTTGGAGTCGGAGTCGCTTTCCAGCGAGTCTGAATCTGATCCAGAGAATGAGGATCAGGAGGAGCCGCCCACTGCCAATCGCTCCGTTTCCAAACCCTTGCCACTCCTTTCCCTCCGTCCTCACACTCACAAGCTCCCTCCTCCGCCTCTGGGAGGATCCGGCTCGGGTGGAGCGCTTACAGGCAGCAGTGTGTTTGCAAATCCATTCAAAGAGCTGGCAGAGGAGAGACTGAATGTCCTACAGAAACATGTACCTCTTACTTTACAAGCTCGCCCCACCCAGATTGACGGTAAGCGCATTTGCGTGGCCTACAGGAAGGATGGCCGCTGCCGCTTTGGAAGCAGCTGCAAGTTCGCACACGACAGCGACCTGCAGAGTAACCGCGTGGTCACCTCCGACACTGGACCAAAAGACAACGTTACAGTTCCACACGAGGATGGTCCGCTGGCTTCTAGTGAAGGCGGCGCAGAGACAGAAGGAGAGAAAGACAATGAACAGCGAAAGAAGAGAAGAGTGGGGGTGAATGATTCTCTCATTCCACCAAAACGTGCACTCAAGCAGTATGCCAGACTCTCACAACCATAACTTCTCACGTAAAACTTACTTTTATGTGAAAAAACCCACAATGCTGCGTTATATTTATTGAATTAAAATGCTACTGATTTATTTAGAGTGTAAAATGCGTTACAGATTTTCTCCAGAGGTTTTTGTTTTTAGGTCAAAGGCGATGTGGTCAATACTAGCAGAGAGAGTCTTGTGAAAATGTATAGGAATATGTGTCATTATTAAAATGGCTTTTATCTAGATCTTATTTGGCTTCCAAAAGCCCTTTTTAGTCCTAAATGGGTCTAATTCTAAGGTTGTGAAACAATAAATGTAAGTATGCATACATACTGTGTTTTTGATGTCTCTAAAAATATATATGGTCGATGTATTTTCAAATGTCAGTGTCCCTTTTTTGCCATTATGTTTATTTCAACTAGGGCTGTACCGGTTACTGATTAGAGATTTCCTTTTATAAAAGTTTAAATTTGATATACACTAATTTTCAAATGGAGGCATTGGAGGCAGTTAGATTTGTTTGAAAGAAATTACTTGTTTATTAAGTAAGGACGCATTAAATTAATACATTTCTAAATAATGTAACAAAATAAAAGTCTATTTCACATAAATACTGTTATTTTAAACTTAATATTCATCAAAAACGTGTCCCGGTTTACACAGCATACGTGTTTTCAACATTTATGATAATAAATGTTTCTTGAGCACCAGATCCGCATATTTGCCATCTCAGGAATCTGTTTTAAAAGGTTTTAAAATAGGAAACAGTTTGAATTGTACCAGTGTTTAATAATTTTAGGTTTAACTGCAATTTAGGAAAACATCCTTTAAGAAGACCTCACCAAAGTATTGAACAGTTATTCATTTTTTGCAGTTATATTGCTTTAGCCATCATCAGACGCTCAAAGTAAAAACAACCTGATAATTATTAACAAATTACAAAATTAATATATTTTTAGTAGTGATGCATAAATTCGACTGATATGTTTTTAGTGTTTTATTTTACATTTATTTAAACAAAATAGGATGGCATTTTAATATTGTCCATAACATGAAAATTATTATCAGCTTATCTGTAATATGAGTGCATCCCTAATTTCTACAGTACCTATTCAAGCCACATGACGGCACAAGTTTGCTTACTTACACACACACAATGGCTTTACTCACACAGACTAAAGCGAATTAAGGTCTGTGGAAGCCTCTACAGCCACAAAACAACTCTCACACTCCCACACACACACACACAAAACAGATGGTTGTTGGAGGGGACTATAACTGTTTATATACAAAATGAACAATGACAATAACTCAAAACACAGTCTCCCTGGTACAGACATTTCTACAAAGCTACCAAAAGTTAATGCGATTACATACAATATATTTATGACTCTATATATTTAACTTCAGGGTGTGTAGGAGCGCGACAAATAACAGTCATCTCACTAACTTCCATGTTACACCTTCAACATCCATCCTTCACTACAGCAGAACGCGCTGTATTTGACCATCTGAACTGTCCGTCATGCTTGGCTCCTCCCCCTCTCCACCTGCCTCCCAAACCCCACCCCCACTTCCATTCTCATTAGTCCCGTCTCCCTCCCAGACCACCTGTCTTGTCTCTGAAGGAGTAGTGGAAGACTGGGGAGATGTAGATAAGGAGGAGGCAGGGTCGCCCACGAATCCCAAAACGCCCTGGGAGTTGGCGGACACTTCGGGCAGGGTTTGGGAGAGAAGGGGAGTTGGGTTGTGGCTTGAGGGCCTCGAGAGGGTCTGGTTTTGATGTGGCTGAGTGCTTTGAAGAGGCAGCTGCTGTGCGACAGAAACCAGAGGGAGCTGCTGCTCAGGAAGAGCTCTGAAGGCCATGTGGACGATCTGGGACTGAGGGCTGTATGGCTGAACGGGCAGCTGCTGGACCAGAGCGGCCTGCTGGGAGACGCTGGTCATGGAGGGCTGAACGGGTAGCTGCTGGATTTGGTGCTGCTGCTGTGTCGAGATGAACTGTAGTGGCATCTGCAGAGTGTGAGCGGTGGTCTGCTGTGAAGGAGTGCTATTTTCCTCCGTCGAGGACATGGCCAGGGTCACCGGTACCTGCATGGTGTGTAGCGGGTGATCCTGATTCACAACCATCACTGGACCCACCTGACCTGCTGGCAAGGAAGAGCTCCCCTGGGCTTCGGGGACCACCTGCTCTGTCTGCAAGGAGCCCGTGGAGGTCTCCAGCATCGAGGTGACTCCGGTGGGAGTGGTGATGAGGGCTCCGGCGTTGGCGGCCAGGGCCTCGGCAATGAGCACCTCAGGGTGGCTCTTGGCTTTGTGAGCCACCACACTGTCCTTCTTTTCAAACTTCTTGCCGCAGATGCTGCAGGAGAACTGGTACGTGGCATCTGCATCATGCTTCTTCATGTGCCAGTTGAGGGAGGCCTTCTGACGGCAAGTGAAACCACAGATTTCACACCTACAGAGGAAATGAAACGCTTGAAATGTTGTCTTTTTCTTTTAAGATCCACAAAACCTGCATGTTATTTAAATATTACACAAGCTGTCATTTTTTGTTTGTTAATGTACTGAAAATCTAACATGACAACTAAAACAGTCTGCCTGGTACTGACATTTCCACAAAGCAAAGTTAAAGCATATATTCATATAACTCACTTCAGTGCGTTATAAGTCGTCCGTGTTTAATCTTTAACATCCTTCTTTCTTTTCTCTACATCAGAACAGGCTGGATTTGGTCTGTTATTTGCTCTACATTTTACTCATCTCAAATAATAATATCAATCTTAATAATGACTATTAATTGTGTATGTAATGATTTATAATTGATACATATATTTGTTAATGAGGGCTCTAAGTTAAAAACACCTACAGTCAGTTGTGCATAAAAAAACATATACATATTATATATACACATATTATATTATATTATATATACACATACATATTATATATATATATATATATATATAATTTATGGAGAGTCCCCATAAATCACAAAAACCAACGTATATATACACACACACACACACACGTTGGTTTTTGTGATTTATGGGGACTCTCCATAGG
>JAUYWG010000031.1:8573544-8588532 GCA_034779775.1 Enteromius afrohamiltoni
TGCATGTGGTATTGCCCTACTGTGACCCTACACCTAAACCTACCCCTTACAGGAAACTACAGGCATTTTTAGATTTTCAAAAAAAACACAATTTAGTATGTTTTTTTAACCTTTTGCATTACGGGGTACACTGAAAATGTCCTCATAAAACACCTTCATATTGTAATACCCATGTCATACCCATGTCATTATACAAATTTGTGTCCTCATAAACCTGCACATATACATACACACTATTTATATATTCTGTTACTATATACATTTCATAGACTTCAGCTTTAATTCATATGGTATTCATATCATTATTGGTTTAATTCTAGGTTTAACAGCAATTATATATAAATATATCAATAGCAGTTATTAAGACTGATATTGTTTGGAATTTCATAAAATGTGTTGGGGGGAGGTGCTGTATGATCAAAATATCAACTATTCTAATAATTCTGCATGCGTTCTAGGGCTGCATTTGGGGATAAAGGGATTTTATGAAAAAAGAAAGTCTGATTGTGTTAAATACATTTTTTTTTTTAAAAAGAGTTTCAGGTTTGCTTTGCGTTTTTGTAGGGCTGTATCTATAATATAATGATCATATAAAAATATTATCATTAAATCAAAATATTAAACGTTACCATAGTAATACAGTTTAGTTATATACACTATTTAATTAATAGTAATACTATTTCACTGTTTAAAAAAAAGGACTTAGGAAAAATAATGATTTTAGATATTCAAATGACAGTACTAATATGATGTCAAATACTGTGAATATGGTGAAATGATGTGGCTTTTAACCCAAACCAATGTTTGATATAATTTTTTCTTTGTTTAGTGGCCATGTAATAAGCAGGATAATAAACAGTCAGCTGGTCAGTGTCACAAAATTAAACTCTTCGGAAGATACACAACCTGATAATTCCTGTTAATGTTTGTTTTACAAAAAGGATCAAGCGGCTGTACTTCTCAGTGCAGAAGTGTGTAAGCAGCAGAGATTTGACTTACTGCAGTGGTTTCTCTCCGGTGTGTATCATTCGGTGCACAGCCAGGTTGTGAGAGCTCTTGAAGGCGCGAGCACAGAACTCACAGATATAGTCTCTCTGATCTGAAACAGACTGTGCTTTAAAAAAGCCACCCAACCAAAGACACTTCTGGATAACTATTTCAAGCTTTACACTGGATGCGTTTATCTTACCGGTGTGGTGCTTGGCATGCCGCAGTAGTTGTTTCTGCAGCCGGAAGAGTCGTCCGCATGAGGGATGAGGGCAGACGTACTTCTTCTTCATCAGGTGTTGATATTTAATGTGATGCTGCAGGAGAGAAAGAAAACAGTAAGGCTTCAGGTCTAAACTGTGTGTCAGGTGTCAGTCAGTGACAAGGTTTTTATAGTTAACGAAAATGAATGATAAAACTAGAACTGAAAAAGCATTTTCGTTAACTGAAATAAAAATAACAACGAGAGTTTAAAACCCCACAAACTAATTTAAACGAACTAAAATTATAGCAAAAACGTCCTTCGTTTTCTTCTTTGTAATAAGCCTTTTGGGTTGAATTAAAATCTATTTACTTCACGCTGCCAGTTTTAAGCCGGGAGTTTAACCCGTATGGCACCATGTAGTCTGTGACGTCACGTGTCCACAGTCTGTCCACACCACTGCCGGCTAGCATGATGGCTGCAGCCGGAAGAAAGTGGCAGAGTCCTATTTGGGATTTCTTTGATTATGAGTCCTAGGCCTGGACGATATATATATATATATATATATATAGAACTATATATTATGCACATCTCGTCAGTAAAGCCGGTTCTTTGATTAAAATCTCCAAAAAAAGCGACAAATCAAGCGACTTCTTGGAGTCTCTGGTAGTGCCACGCACACCTCTCTCTTCGTCTGTTCTGTTCAGAGAGCGGCTGAGAGGAGCAGGGCTTTCAGTTACAATAGATGTTATGTTGCTTCTAACTCTATTTTACATGCGAATATAGCCAAAATCACAGCATAGCATTGTCTAGATCTATGTGTTTTTGACTTCATTAGACAATGGCTTGATTATGAATCATGATTTTAATCCATATTAACATCTTGTAAAATAGAGCTAGTTTAGAAGGCCTAATAATGGGGTGCATTTCAGTCACTATTTCATATTCATTCTGTTTTTCTGATAACAGAAACCATTAAATATATCAGTGAAAACAGTTATATTATAGTTTTTATTATACAATACTTGTTCTGGTGATTTTGATTCATGCACCTGACAAATACCCTAATTTACAAAAAGACAAACTAAAAATCTGAAACTAAATCTGCCTCTAAAAACTAATTAAAACTAACTGAATTTGAAAAGAAAAAGCCAAAACGAAATAAAAACTAAAACTAATGAAAAATCCAAAACTATTATAACCTTGGTCAGTGCGAGAAACACTAGGTTGTGTTTGTACCTGTAAATAACGTGGATGAGCCAGCACTGTGCCACATCCTTCCATTTCACAACGCACATACTGCACCGGCGGCTTTTTCCTGAAAACAAGAACAAATGATCACTAGTTAAAATAGGAAAAAACTGTTTTTGTATATGTATGTGCATCTATCTATCCATGTCTCTCTCACATATACATATATATATATATATTATATATACACACACACACACACATATTTTATATTATATATACACTTTATTTTATTAAAAAATTACTAAACAAAATAGTGGCATGCTGTTACAAAACATTTCATTTCTTTGTACAGAATTTGGATAAATATAGTTTGTCAGTACACAAAATTGAAGAATATATCATAAACCATTAATAATATATAATTATAATTAGTTATAATTAATTTTTTGTCATGGCCTTTTGTGTATGCTATAATTAGCCATAATCAGGATTGAAACAAATTAAAATTTTCCATTTTTTTTATGGAAAAATATTTTAGTCCAAAAAAGGAAAAAAAACCTCATAGTAAAACATATTTGCTAAAATAAATACAGAGTAGGAATTTAAATAAATATTCCTTGACCTATTATTGTAGAAGTTTTAATGCTTTTTTTTTTCCAGACTTGATCTACAAAAGCTGTTAACACTCTCCAGCCAGCAGATACTACAACAAAATATTTATTTAACAAAGAAATATTCTTGTCTAAATTAAAGGAAGATGTTCATTGTGAGATGCTGTGTTACCTTCTTTTAGGAAGACGAGGACTTTTATCATCTTTCCGCCTTCGCCCTCTTCTAAGACAAAAAACACAAATGCCTGATGGTTAATATTTGTTTATCGTTCACTAAGTGAGTGTTTAAGTGAGAATGTGTGAGTGATACCGCAAACCTAATGAGTAAACATTTTGTTGCAGGGGTGTTAAGCTGTGTTTCCATCACAAACATACAAAACAACATCACTGACTCACTTCCTGGGTGGCTCGCCACCTTCCTCAACTTCAGCAGCGTTCTGGACATCTGTGCTCTCCCCTCCCTCGGTTTTTATCTCTGCCTCTTGCTCTGTTGCACTTTCTTGCATTGAAGCCTTGTCTTTCTTCTCCGTCAGTCTAGTAGGGGGTCTGCGCCTCGACTTAGGAATTTCCCTGCGCAGAAATACAACAGAAATGTAGAGGGTGTAGGAAAGGAGATTTTCAGAAGATTCACAGAAAAACATACTTCTCATTCCTAGGATCATAGCTCTGGTCATTTGCATCATCCTTAAAAGGGACATCTTCATCACTGCTGACGGCGTCCTCTTCCTCACTGTTGAACAAAAGAAACAAACCACAATCAGCATACATAATCTAATACACGACTGTAATAATAAAGCAGTGTTTCTGCTTCTTTGCATATTTTTTAATCAGTGTTTTCATTTTCTTAAAGAAAGCATACAAGTAGATACCGCCAATGCACGGTGCAGGGTTATACTACTATTCATCAAGACACTCAAGGCACTATCAATGTACACGCTACATTAAGCTTGACGCTTACAGCATATATATTTAGAACACCACCCAACACCCTCAGTTGTTCCATACAATAAATACAGAGGTTTTCTTCAAAGCTTAACAAAAGGCATACATAATCTGTTATCTCACAAACAGAAATGTGTTTATGGATGACCATGACTTGAAAAACTAATGTTTTACATGGAAATGATCTTTATCATGACCTTTTTTGATATTTCACTTACTATTCTCAGCCTGGAAATTACAATTTTAGAAATTCCTGATATTTACAAGACTTCTGTGACACTGGAAATCCTGACAAGTCCAAATAATTCACAACTCTCTTTGACTGATTACTGCAATCCATCTATAACACAACATCAGATGTCTGTCATTTCTAAAAAAACAAAAAAAAACAGTAACTTTTTCCAAGTCTCTAAACCCATATGCGTGTCAATTCCAAATGACCTCAATCATACATAAAGCACAACAGTACCTATGTGAAAGGGGTAGGTAGTTTTCATCTTTTGGGTCATCCACAAATGGACACTCTTCCTCTTCTACAACATCATCATCCATGCTCTCCTCTTCCTTTTTCTCCACACTAAAATATGGCAGTAACAAACATAGGGCTTGTTAGATCGACTCCAAAACACCAGCGGCCATCAGTGTCTTCAAAGACCCCACGAAATGGCTTGAAAAGCACGCTTTTCTTTCCAGTGTTGAAACTGGACTTGTGTCTTTTTTTAACAAACAGCCAATAGCCTTAAGTTGATGCTGCGTCGTAAATAAAGATGCACTACCAGCTCTTGCTAAATGGAGGACAGAAATCCAAATACATTTGGTAATGCCAGGTAGTTTTGGTCCAAACGCTATGCATATTTAATGCATACAAAACCACAACTCAATTTCATGGGGTCCTTCATGAGAAAGTGTCCATGTGTTCCTTAAGATAAATGTGCGATCACCTTGTTCCTGTCTTTTCGACTGCTTTATCGGCCTCCACTGCAAGCAAAATGTGCAACCGTTACAGTTATTGATGTATACACGTTTTGTGGTGTGAATTTGATCAGGCATTTGTAGTGGACCTGTTCAGTCGACTACATGAAAAGCCCAGCAGCGTACCATAATCAATGTCCATTTCTGGCTCAATTTTAAACACAGTCCTAGGCGAGCCCCGGCAGGTGCGGGCCCCTGAGCGCACCTGCACCCGTCTGCCGCGGGCCGCTGGAAAAGAACAGAGTCACATGAAGCAGAATCAGATCACATCCTAAAGCAAATTGCTTTAGCATTTCTTCCTTAAAACTAACTAGGTTGTAGTATGTCAGATACTAGTACTAATTCCAAAAGTAAGTACATCAATTCAATTTGTCACTAGTACATATTCATTACATACTTGTATGTATTTCTTTGCTAATAGTCAATACCCCAGTAATAATTAGCTCTAATTGGTTACATATTGCGACTTTTGCCAAAGAATTCTATGGCAATATTATTATGCAGCAATACTTTAAAATAAGGTCCCTTTAATTACTCATTAGCTCAGGTCCATTAAATAATAGTAATAAATAAAACCTCTAAATAGAATAATGTACGGTATTAGTAAATACTAAAATTTATATTAACTGAGATGAAAGTTAACAAAGTGAGCCTTATTGTAGATACCAGATATTCAGGTAACTATTCACTACCTATTAGTTTGCATTACAATGGTTGCTGTTATCGATTTTACAAGTACTAGGCCTAATTTAATACATACTAGTACCGATTACTACTAGTAGTTTTTGTCCAAATTATAACTAGTAGTAACTAGGTTTATCTTTTACTATACAGCTATTCGGACTAATCATTGTTTAGGATAATACAGGCACTAGTTTATCAAATAAATAACTACCTGTGAAGCTAAAATGGATGGTTATTATTAGGAGAAAGTCACTAGTAGAAATAACTTACTACTAGAACCTAATAGTTACTAGTCAAGCGGTAACACAAACTAGTCGAAAGGGAATGCTTTATATTTATACTATACCCGAGTCACAAAGCTTTACAAAATTGAATGGGGAAACGTTCTTTGTAAAACAATAAGTTTAATGTTATTCATAATTCATTTGTAACTATTAGAAGAATACGTACTAGTATCTAATGAATAGTCACTTTCGGAATACTTATCTTCTTTTAAATATAAACTACAGAAAATGTACAAAACGGCTGGCCATATACAGCCTCCTTTAGATGCTTATTAACAAAATAAATGTCAGTTCAAGTACCTCGATTAACCAGTGCATCCTTGTTTTCTTCAAACCTGTCATAAGACGGAGAAACAGGCTGATTTATTTATCATTACTCAGCTTTTAAGATCATCCTTCCAGTGTCAAAGAGCGTGCGTTATTTTGCCCAACTACTCTTGGAAACACATCTGCTTTCACTAGTGCAAATGTAAACACTGCAGTCTGACAGCATTACGCCTAAAGGTGTGAAATTAGCACAGAAATGTCATGCCTTATTATTAGGACCTGCACACAAGCGAGGCCTTGTTATTGTACTCTAAAACATGTCATGTATATTAGAGGCTCAATAGACGCACGTACTCATCTGGAAGGTCGCAGTCGACGCTGAACTCTCTGGCCGCATCCGATGAACCCTGAGCGGCTGCTGCGCTCTTCCTGCGCCGCGGGCATTTTGCTTTCCTCCGGCGATTCGCCGCAGCGTCGCGTGTCACTTCACCCCGGTCCTCCCCGATATCGCTCTGCCTCCACACGGGAATCGCTCGCGTTGACCTGTCCCGTAAAACCCTGCCGGATCCCGCCACGCTCTGCGCAGCTCCGTTTGTCTCGGGTGGGCAAGTCCCTTCGGTCTTCAGACACCCATCGCCCCGTCCTCTGAATGCCCTGCACGGGGTGGATGCGGTACTCTGCCCCGCGGATTTCTCCAGGGCCGCCTCACTCTCCACCTCCTCTTTGTTGTTCGAGAGCTGCGGTTCCATCCCCGCTAAAGTTGTTTTCTCGCACTTCAAGACGCCTCAAAAACGCTCAGCAAAATGAAACATAGCTTGCGATAAACAAGAGGCATAACGTTAAAATGAAAAACGTTGGGTTGCTAACGGCCCTGATCCGATTGTCAAACATATTTCAATGGACGCTCTTACTTCTCTTTGCAAATGTAGTGCAAAAATATAAGTCGTGCGAATAGAAAACTTAGTCTATCATCTCTATAATAACTGTGCAAAATTCATTTTAAAGACCCAGACCCTATTTTAAGTTCTTAAAGCTATAGTAAGCCACGCTGTTAGCAGGGCCCACTGCTGTCGCTCTTTGTTGCGTCTCCTTTAAGTCGAGATAAAGCCGCAGACGAGCTCAGCAGCGACGCGCAGCGCTGCGGCTGTATATGTGTCTATTTCCACTGACCTACAAAAGCTGTTTTGAGAAATATCATTAACCTGCGTCGTTCCAGATGTAATGTATATCGAAGGATATGGCGTCTTGGGCGACTCATCGCACATTTGTAAAGAGAATCGCAGTATCTGACCCTTTTTTTTTCTTTTTAAATATGACAGTAGTTAAATAATAGACTATCAGAATGCTCAGAAAAGTGTCAACGTCAATTCTGTTTATTAACACAGTCATTCTTGAGAAGTGGGACAAAACGGTGCAAAACTAAAAAAGAAAATTTTCTACTCAGACAAATGAAACTACATTTATGTAGTTACTGATCTATGCTTTGATACAACATCCCAACTTTTCTTTTTTTTCTTTATACCTTGGACTATGTATATAATTTCAACTTTATCTTTAACAGCATTCAAGATATTTGTAACATTCCAAAACACACTGTCATGTTAGATTACACTTTCACGAGACCAACAAATATTAAAAATCATAATGGAATAACCCTTTTATCAAAATATTCAACTGGCGTTGGAGTTGACAAATCTGATGATGCTGACGAAAACCTGAATTAATTGTCATTTTAACTATCAATACATTGGACCACTCAATTACTGTAGGCCCTATTAAAACAAACAGCGAGTATGTTATTGTTTATAAAGCTTCTAGTCAAGAGTCAGTATTTTGTGAAGTATTTTATCATGTAATTGGAACACAAAATCTTATAGTGGTGACATCTGATGGTTTTGACAAACTTAGAAATGTTGCTTTTCATAAAACAAGGCCTTTTCATGTTTTTCACCATCAAAAGAAAATTGAAGGAGATAAGTGTGTTAAATCTATTATGAATCCTCATGACATTTACAATTTATTTATTATTATTATTATTATTATTTAAACCTAATAGCAGTTACAATTGCTGGACATGTTTTGTCCCTTAATGTTATGTTACTGACGGTATTTAACTTTTTATTAGGCTATATGAAAATCCCTCTAAAAATCACCTAACCTCTCACCATGCCTTTATTATAAATGTTTCATAATCATTTATTTATAATAAAAATATCGGACCTGTAACCCAAAGGTCGTGGGTTCGAGTCCCAGGTCCGGCAGGGATTGTGGGTGGGGATAGAGAATAATCAGCGCTCTCTCCACCTTCAATACCACGACTGAGGTGAGACCCTTGAGCAAGGCACCGTTCCCCCGACTGCTCCCTGGGCGCCGCAGCAATGGCTGCCCACTGCTCCGGGTGTGTGTTCACGGTGTGTGTGTGCATGGTTGATCACTTCTCACTGCTGTGTGTGTGCACTTGGATGGGTTAAATGCAGAGCACCAATTCCTAGTGCGGGAAACCATACCTGGCCACTTGTCACGTCCATAAATTATTTTTTCCTACTTTTTCAAATTCAGATACACACAGATACATATTTTTCATGGTCTCAAACGCACACTTTAAATCTCATACTATGCAAATTCAGTATCAAGTTTTGAGCTGTTACATGTTGACAATGTTGATGGTGGTCAAAATGATTAGAATTCTATTTTCATCAATGGGTTAAAGTCAGGTATTTAGCCTATTTATTTATTAAAATCTTTTTTACATTTCCGAACATTCTTTTTGTCATTGATTATAATAATCCAGTGACAGCAGATCTGTTTGTGGAGCACTGGCTGCTGTTTTTTTTTGACAGCAGCCAGTGCTCCACAAACAGATCTGATTTGATCATCATCCAGTTTCTATTGAATGACAAGAAACAGAACAAACAAAAACAGACTAAATCCTGGAGAAATGTGGCGATATGTAGTTTGTAAAATAATAATAATTACTGTTGTTGTTATTACATTTTTTAAAAATACTACTAATTCTTTTTGTGTTAAACTTTTTGTTAGGAAAAATATCAGGCAATAATTGCTGCTAAATCAACGGTCTTATTATCATGTAGTGGCGTCTTGTCTCCTGTAGATGGTGGTCTAAGCGAGACTAATTTTAGCAGGTTTTACGAGTAAACGAAACTTTTTATGGAAACTAAAATGAAACCCAGTTTACATCTGTACATACACGGTGTGCTCTTCGTTTAAAGGTGAGTTGTAACTTTAAAATGATTCATACCAACAAGACGAAATCTACTGATAGTGGCTATTTCCTAAAAAGAACAGTTTACAGCCTTTTTGATTGTTTTTACAGTTGAAGCTCATTAAAAGCAGTAGCAGTAAGTTAGCAAACACTGCAACAAACAAACTAATAAAATTAGAAATACACGTGTACATTATTGTTACACACGACTTATGACTTATATATATATTTTTCTATTTATTTATTTTTTTTAGCTCTGCAGGACACTCCTACTGGACCATCTTCAACTACCTCAAAGTGCTGGGATATGTGTTTTCTCACAGAACGGATATTTTGTATAATTGTCCTTGCTATTGCAATAGGGATTAAGGTAGGCTATAAAGGGTTACTCCACCATAAACTGATTTTGTTTTTAATTAGTCCCATTGACTACTGTCAACTACTTGACAAGCAATTGCTACTGTCAAGGTGCAGAGAGGTATGAAAGATGTCACAAAGATGAGAGTGCTGCATCTGCAATCTGTGGTTCAATCATAATATAATATAATACTTTTTGTACAGAAAGAAAACAAAACTAACAACTTTATTTAATGATTTGACACATAACATCACCATGTTGCCATTTTGGACAACATCCTGTAAACGCACATGACGTACACGGTCCTGTGTTAGACGAAGTGGTACAGTGGTAATTGTTTGGCAGTCATGGGGGTGTGGAATGACATGGGGGAGGGTGATTTAATGACAACATTATTTGTAATTTGTTTGTCATAATTTGTAACATTATAAATAATTTTTAGATCTTCAATCCAGAAAAACAAGATTTGGATGATGTAGGTAAGTTATTTATTATGTTTTTATATATACATTTTACAACACATAGATGGATTATAGTATTACAATGGATTGAAATAGGTGTATTGCATTGTTTAAATAGATGTTTGTAAATGTAATTATATTACACAGAGTTTGAATATATATATATGATTGTAGCTAATGTTCAGTGCTTCTTCCAGGCGAGCCTCTCCGGATTCTGTTGGTTGGAAAAACAGGTGTGGGAAAAAGCACAACAGGAAACACCATCCTGGGAAAAAAGGCTTTTAAATCTGAGATATCATCCTCCTCTGTGACCGGGGAGTGTGAAAAATATCATGCAATAATAAATGGCAGAAATGTATCAGTCATTGACTCTCCGGGTCTGTTTGACACCAGCCTAACTGAAGATGAGGTGGTCAACAGAATTAAACGCTGCATCCCTCTCTCTGCTCCTGGTCCTCATGTCTTCTTGGTTGTGATTCAGCTCGGCAGATTCACAGATGAAGAGGCAGCAGCTGTTAAGATCATTCAAGCTGTTTTTGGTGAGGAATCCTACAAATACATCATGGCACTGTTCACTCATGGAGATCGACTGGAGGGCAGAAACCTTCACACATTTGTGCGGGACAACCCAAAACTGCTCAGTTTCATAAAAACTTGCAGTGGACGATACCATGTGTTCAATAATAAAGAACAAAACCCTGAACAGGTCATTCAGTTGCTCGACCAGATTGATAAAATGGTCACTGGAAATGGAGGTCAATACTACACCAATGAGATGCTTGAAAGGGCTGAGAGAGCGATTGAGGAAGAAAAACAACGTATCCTGAAGGAGACAGAGGAGCAGAGACAGAGAGAGATAGAAGCTCTGAGGACTCAACTTGAAGATGAGGCCTATGAAAAAGCATTAAAAAAATTTTACAATAATAAATGACCTTCTTTGATTAAAGCATTAAGTAAATTCTTATATTGATCACCTTCTGTGACCCATGTGAATAACTGCAGAGGGCGTTTCAGATCTCAAGCTTAATATTTATTGCCTGAAGTTAAATAGTCATAAAAAATAGAATTAAAGCATATAAATTAATAAATTATTAAAGCATATAAAGCATATAAATTAAAAAATATATATTTTGATATATATATCAAGACGGAAACCGGTAAAGGGCACTCCACAGATAACAAATCTAAAGCTAAAATAGGGGTAGGTAAAAAAATGCAGCACTTTCCTCTGTGACGGGACAATATAAAAACTACAGTGCAAGAATAAAGGGCAAAAAAGTATCCTTCATTGACTCTCCTGGTCTGTTTGACACCAACTTAACTGTAGATGAGGTGACTGATGAAATTAAACTGTATTCCTTTCACGTTGGTTGTGATTCTGCTGGACAGATGAAGAGGCGGAAACTGTTAGGATGATCCAAACAGTTTTTGATGAGGAATCCTCCACATACACCAATGATACTGTTCACTCATTGAGATCAATTGCAGGACAAAACTGCTTGGTTTCATAAACTTGTAGTGGAAAATATCACATGCATGTGCAAAATCCATAACAATGCTGTTAATTTACCCATAATTAGGCCACCCCAGATGTAGTTTTAGCAAAAACCCTGGTGTTTGGTGATTCATAAAATGCAGTGGCAGTCTGTATTTAAAGGGGTCATTGGAAGTCCATTTTACACAAGATGATATGATTCTTTAGGGTGTTAATAAAAGTTTATGACATGCTTTGGTTAAAATTTCTCAACGGTAGTGTAAAAAATAATTTTACCCAGTCAAAATCGACTGTTTTCATCTAGTCCCTGTTGGTTTAATGCTAATTGAACTAGTTTAATCGGTTCACCAAATTGGACTGAACTGAAGTATTATTTAGTGTTTTGCTGAAGCAAAAAGGTATACTTAGGTACATATTGGATGGCCTGAGGGGTGATTAAATAAACAGCAAAGTTTTGTTTCTCTTTTATCCAATTGTCTCCCCTTTATAAAGTGTTCAGCTGTGAGTGTTTTCCTCTACAACGTGTTTTCCCCGGTCTTTTGTTTCTTGTTTTCCTTGTTTAATTTACCTGTGTACCAACCTCACCTTGCATGTGGATTATTTTCTGTTTTGCCCCTTTGGACTCTGGATTTTCTTGTACACTGTTGTCTTCGCTATCCCAGTCTGCCGTCGTTTGACCCTGCCTTTGTTTGACTATGCCATGCAATAAAAGCTTGCACATAGACCCTTGTCAGACCCTTTCGTCACACTCATGAGCTACACATCAAGGGTAGGTTTAAACTTGCATTTTATACCGATTATAAAACCTAAATACTTTTTTAAGTTGACATATAATTTTCTATGTTATAAAATTAGTGTTTTTCCATTTGTTACTAGCCACTGATTGCAGTGTTGAAATCAGGACAAAGAAAAAGAAGCCTATGCACAGTGTAAATGATGTATCTGCCTTTTAAAGCAGAAATGTTTGTTGGCCAGTTTACTTTTTCAAATTGAGTTTGAATTTCACATATGAACACATTATATGCAGGAGGGGACAGAAGCAGATGTCATTTCTCATTTTACTCATTGTACCTAAAGGCTCTATGTCTGTCTCTGTATCAATATTACAAATGCAGTGGCATGTTCTGGTGTTGGGCTATAGTAGTACTTTCAGAGACCCTAGGACACACTCATATTTTAAGACTTAAATGCAAGAATAATAAATGACAAATGATTAAGAATTTTACTTTACTTTCTTAGTTATGGAGGAAAATCATCCTAGATCATTATCAACAACCTCAAAATCATGGGTTTCATCTTCCTTCATTATACTGGTAGTGTTTGGCATAATAGGTGTCACTGCTTCAATATTGGTGCAGGTATGTGTTTAAAAATATTCCTAGTTTAAATTGCATTTAAAAAAGGCATTTTATTTAAGTAGATTGCACATATGAAAAATATGTGATCAAATATTTTATATTTCTAGATGCTAAGTCAACAAAATCATAATGTTTCAGTTCCTGATTCAAGTGATATAGGTAAAGCACATATACTCTACATACACATACGTGTATATACTGTTAATAAAATGATTAGCAAGTGATTAACATGTAAATTACATGCAATACCTGTAGTTCTTTTCAATACACAGTGCATCATCCAAGTGAAGAGCTCCGGATTCTTTTGGTTGGAAAAACAGGTGTAGGGAAAAGTGCAACTGGCAACACTATTTTGAAGGGGAAAAATTTTAAATCAGAGATGTCATCCTCCTCTGTGACCGGCGAGTGTGAAAAATATAATGCAATAATAAATGGCAGAAAAGTATCAGTCATTGACTCTCCGGGTCTGTTTGACACCAGCCTAACTGAAGATGAGGTGGTCAACAGAATTAAACGCTGCATCCCTCTCTCTGCTCCTGGTCCTCATGTCTTCTTGGTTGTGATTCAGCTCGGCAGATTCACAGATGAAGAGGCAGCAGCTGTTAAGATCATTCAAGCTGTTTTTGGTGAGGAATCCTACAAATACATCATGGCACTGTTCACTCATGGAGATCGACTGGAGGGCAGAAACCTTCACACATTTGTGCGGGACAACCCAAAACTGCTCAGTTTCATAAAAACTTGCAGTGGACGATACCATGTGTTCAATAATAAAGAACAAAACCCTGAACAGGTCATTCAGTTGCTCGACCAGATTGATAAAATGGTCACTGGAAATGGAGGTCAATACTACACCAATGAGATGCTTGAAAGGGCTGAGAGAGCGATTGAGGAAGAAAAACAACGTATCCTGAAGGAGACAGAGGAGCAGAGACAGAGAGAGATAGAAGCTCTGAGGACTCAACTTGAAGGCAAGGCTCTTAAAAAAGCTGAAGAAAAGTTGAAGGTTAAATATGAGCAAGAGGCAAGACGGCAAGCTGAGAGAAGCACTTCAATTTTTGGTCAAATCTTTAAATTTTTGGCCAACTGTGTGAAGAAAATTTTTAATTTAGGCTAATTGTGAAAAGTATATGTAATACATTTTCACTATATTTAATACATTTTGTCTGTTTTTTTATGTTTTTTTTTTTTTTTTTTTGCGTTAGAAATTGTATTATTTGTCTGATTTGAAACTTGTAACAGAAAGTATTCATTAAATTATCTGTTCATTTTGAACCCGAACTCTAAAGTTGTCCATCCATGCATGAATACTAAATGAAATGCCATTAAAACTATTATTTTATTCAGTGATACTTTTGAACCTGGTTTGAAATGTGCTTGTCTGAATAAGCACATTCATACAGGCAAAGCATTTATTGTCAATTAAAAGATTGTCAAATGTCATGTCATCATTACAGAAAAATCCCACCAAAACAGAAACGTAACATCAAGCTTGCATCAGCTCATAGTCAGCTAGTAAGCTAGTCAGCTGTTGCTGACGTGTACCAATCCAGTCTTGACACCTATCATAGCAGTTCATTTAAATTCCCATTTTTTCAGCATCTCATCTATTACATTGCTGCAAATCAAACTCCCTCCTCCAATCCCAAATCCACCTGACTGAACCTGTAATCTAATCTGACTTTTGTTTCTTTTCCATTTACAGTTCACTTCACTGCAGGTATTCTCTATCATGTTTTTTTTCTAAATGTACAGTTTTCTAAATGTACAGTACAGACTCATGTACAGTTTTGGGAAAAGTTACTTTTAAAAGTAATGCATTACAATATTGCGTTAGAAAGTAATTAATTACATTACTTTTTATAAATAGTAATGTAACATCCACACCAGGTTCAACACCAGGCTCCACCCCCACTGTCACTCAGAGATCACAATCACCGGAGTTCTGAT
>JAUYWG010000031.1:8588632-8607185 GCA_034779775.1 Enteromius afrohamiltoni
GGTCAGAAGGTTTGGCTGTCAACTAGGGACCTACACCTACGTCTGCCCTGCCGTAAGCTGAGTCCCAGGTATGTTGGCCCCTTTACCATCACGGAGCAGATCAACCCCGTCACGTTCAGGTTGCACCTACCGCCACAATACAGAATTCACCCTGTCTTCCATGTCTCACTTCTCAAGCCCTGTCACGACCCTCTTGTTCCTCCCACAGAGCCTGGTGGAGAAGAACCCCCTCCTCCCATGGTCATCGACGAAGGAACCATCTACAGCATCCGAGAAATCCTCGATTCCTGACGTCGTGGTGGCCAGCTAAAATACTTAATAGATTGGGAAGGATATGGTCCAGAAGAAAGATCCTGGATCCCCAGGAACGATGTGCTTGACGTGGTCATGCTCCGAGAATTCCATGCCTCTCACCCTGATCGTCCTGCACCTAGAGGCAGAGGACGGCCACCATGGTTTGGATTTGGATTTTACCCAGTGGCGTAACAAGTAATGTGTTACATTACTTTTGCGTTACTTTTTAAATATGGGCAGAGCTTGAGTGTTTTTTTTTATATAAGAAGTTCTATTGTAAAAGCAGACCAAAAAGTGTCACAAATAAACATCAGGATGAAGAAAAAGTAAATTCACCTCTGTAAAGTTGAAAACAGAGGTGGGTTGAAAGTTCAATACTCTACAGCAACAAAAAACAAACAAACAATGAAGCACAGTCATATTTGCTTGTAAGTATGGATGAACTGGATCATCAAGGTTAAAAGCAAAGACATTGGGTAATAAAATGACATTAGACACGTTTGTGTAATCTAATTATTGCAGGTTTGTATCATATTCTGAGTTTATTTTAATTAATTTTGATGAATACTAAATCTGTTTTTTGAGAGTGAGATTAATTAATTCACACATTCACATTTAGTCCAGAACTACACTGTATTCACACGCCGCACAGTTCTCTGTATTTCTGATTTCTCCCAACATGTCAGAAGTCAGGAGACTTGTTAGTCAATATATAATGTGTAACTTTAACTTAACTTTAATAAGTAAGTTATATTACTCTAAAATTAAAAAGTAATGAGTGACTTTACTAGTTTCTTGGAAAAAGTAATATTATTACATAACTCAGGTTACTTGTAGTGCATTACCCTCAACACTGCTCATGTATGAATTGTAATTATGTATGCATATGCTGGATCTGTTCTGACAATCATGGCTGTGTGTATGAAGTTTTGCCCAGAACAGATGAATGTAGCCAACACTAACTGTATGCAGTATAATTGTAATAAACAGAGCTGAGTGGTAGCTGTAAAGTGGATTATGTAATCAGATTCCATAAATTAAATACTTGTGAACAGAGTTAGTTACATTTTTTAATACTCGTAATCAGACTATACAGTTACTTTTCTATCGGTTACATGATTAAATATTGTTTACACAATAGCAATAAATTATGTATAATTTATTGATTCTCTCTAATATTCTTTTCTAAAATAGTCTACCACTTATATACCCTCAATGGTCACTGTGTGACAAACAACACGCAAAACAAAAAACTGGTGAATTTGGGTTTTCACATTTAGCTTGTTTTAAAATGCTGCTTCATGAAGCTTTAAACCCTTTCAGCAGTGTTTAAGATTTTACCATCATCTTTTTTTTTTTTTACATTTAAATATTAAAATGTAATTTTTATTGAAATATGTTTTATTTGTATAATAAAAAGGAAGGGTAAAAATGAACAGTGTCTTCTATGAAACTACATGAAAGATAGGTGTCAGTAATTGTTAATTGCATTTAATTGACTACACTCAATAGATCTCAATAGTCTCAGTAGAACATTTGCCAGCAGGTGTCAGCAGCATGTTGTTTCAAGTGCTTCCAAGCCACAGGCCCATATCATTTTTTCAAACAATTGGTTCAAAGTGATGAAGTTTTGTTTGTCTCACTACTTTAGTGAACAATTTAAATTTACAAAAACAAATAGGGAACAGTAACTTGAATATGGGAACAAATAGATATACAAATAGCCGAACTAAAGCATATGTTTTCATTTATTCTAAATGGTTGTGTGAAAAGGCCAGTTTAATATATTAATATATTTATTATATTTATATTATATTTATATTTATATTTATATTTATATTTATTATATCATTAACATATTAATGTCATTCATTGTTTTGGATATACAGTATTGTTGCTTACATGTATGATCTGTATAACAAGTCTTTTGAAGCCATAACTTTTCCCCAAGGACTTGGTGAAATGATTACTCTTTCCTCTAGCCTTTTACATGGTACTGCCAGCTGTTTTCAGCAGATGTGCAGCATTGAGCATCAAACACAAAATGGAGAAACAGAAACTATGCTAAAAATGTCATTTGTATTGTATTGTGTGCATTGTGCACACAATACAAGGAGCAGTCATGGCCTAATGTATAGAGGGTCGACCTGTAACCCAAAGGTCGTGGGTTTGAGTCGCAGGTCCGGCAGGAATTGTGGGTAGTGGAAGTGAATAACCAGCCACGACTGAGGTGAGACCCTTGAGCAAGACATCGTTGCCCCAACTGCTCCCTGGGTGCCGCAGCAATGGCTGCCCACTGCTCCGGGTGTGTGTTCACAGCGTGTGTGTGCATGGTTGATCACTTCTCACTGCTGTGTGTGTGCTCTTGGATGGGTTAAATGCAGAGGATGGGTTAAATTCCAAGGAAATCATACCTAGTCATGTCCTTTCCTTGTTTGAATATAGTAGACTATTACTGCAAATGACTTCTCTTCATGCAAATATTAAGATATAAGTTTAGTGCAGGATTTATTAAGTGATTCTTTAAGTACATTTTAAGACTTTTTATGGTCCTCTTATCATAATCTTGAATTGATTTTGATTGTAAAAGTGTGAACAGGACAGTGCATATAGAGGATGTTTGTCAGGGGACTTACTTCCTTGCCCTGGGCCAGCCACTGCTGTTTTGTTGTATTAGGAAATTGCATCATACGTTAAGTAACTGATGTTTCCTCGATCATCCGCTGAACTGAGATGCCTTTGAGAGATAGCGTGTTTCGAGCTAACAGTGGAGTTAGAAAATGGTGGTCAGTTTGAGTATATGAGACGCAACCTCAGACAACGTTTTGATTGCATGGTCCTTGGAATATCGCATTCAACAAATCTGCCACGTCACATGGGATGAGTTCACAGCGGATCCAGCCACAACATCGACAAAGAGACCCTTTCCTAACAGCAGCTCGATTAGACTCTCTCCGTGAGTAACATGCTAAATTTGTCTCACTTATAAGTTTTTTAAGGTATTAGTTCTGCAGTTTTAGGGGAGACCCGGGAGTTATAATGACAGAATCAGTTGCTATTAGTTCGACAAGTCAGTAAGATGTCATCATCAATACATCGTAACTTTTTTCGCTGGATTTTGCTACTTTTCAGACACCTCTGGGCAACTTTCCCCCACCAAAATAGCGACTATCGACAATTCTAGCTCCTAAGACAAACTGTTTAGTTACTGACTTGTCGTTTCTTCCTCACGAGCACGAAATCTGTCTTTCCTGCGAGAGCAAGCACACACATGTCTGCTAGGTGCAGGTTATGTGTGGGCCGCGATATCTAAATGGGCCACATTTCAGTCACTATTTCATATTCATCCCATTGTCTGACAACGGAAACAAAAATATATCAATAACCGCAGAAAATTTGTATGCATTAAAATACTGTCGCCTGTGTGAACACAGAGAGACAAACAAATGTAAAAGGCATAACAGAGTTATGCAATGAACATGTGTAATGTGAAATTAATTACACTTGCATTAAAGTTACCATTTTAACTTGATGCTTTACTTTCATGCTATGCCTATGCCATAAAATAATTTAATTATCTGTTTTTAAAGTTCTGCTGGTAATAAGGTGCTTGATATAGGCTACACTCTTGACATATGATGTAATACATGTGAAAGAGCTTCACGATCTGAACATTGCTTTACTGTCTTGCCTTTTTACGGACCCCAGGACAGACATGGTGTTGTGTAATACCTGTTTAGAAGGAAATGTAAAGTAGTCAGTGTGAAACTTAATTTGTTTATAATTAGGTTAAAATAAGTGTTACAGCTGTTGTGTCTGGGCAATAAAAAGCACCCTTGTGTTTAGAAATAGCAGATCTATAAAATGAATGAATCATGTTTAATGTTTCATATGGAATAGCTTATGTTTGCATTATATTTTATGCTTTTTAGGTGGATTAGGGTGTCATTAATCCAGGGAGTGGATTAATACAAGTGATGGAGCCATCAAAAAAGGTATTGTACATTTGGTTGCATTGCTTTTTTACAATCTATATATTTAAGATTTCAGTTCAGATGTAAAATTTGAAACAATTGCAAAAACTTTAAAATATCAAAGGTAATAAAATCATTGTCTGTTCACACAAATATTTTACTTAGAATTTCAGTGATTTAAACTTTTATTCATTTTAATAAATAGAAATTCTCAATATCACATTTTACATCATTATCTTTTCAGCATGGTGAATGTTCCGACCACAACAGAATGTGCCATAACCAAGAGACATCTGCAGCAGAGCGGTTCCAACAAGAAACAGAAGCAGCTGAAAGTCCTACCAATGAATCTGCTGAAATGGAGCTTCCTGCACAACTCAGCACTGAAGAAAACAGGAGGAATATCCAAGTGGAACCCAACAGAAAATCAGACATTCAGATAAACCTGCATAACATAAATAACTGGAAGAAAGATAATGTCTTTGAGTGGCTAATCAAGAACAATGTCCCTAAGCAGTATGCTAAGATTCTTCAAAGTCAGGATGTTTATGGAGCCTCTCTAATTCATTTTTCCAAACAAGACCTCTTAGATATTGGTTTACCACACGGACCAGCAGTTCACATCACTAAAATAGTGGCTGAGTTCAAAACATCCTCAGAACAGCAGCATGCCACGAAGGATGCAGATGCATTAATAGGGACCTCTGCAGCACAGCATTTCCAACAAGAAACAGGAGCAGAAAGTTTTACAACTGCATCTTCTGAAATGGAGCTGCCTGCACAAATTAGCATTGAAGAAAACAGGAGTAGTATATCAAGTGTGAAGACATGGCCAGACTCCTCAGAAGACAGACCCAAATATATAGACAGTGAACTGATTTCTTTCTGCAGTGTGTCACCCATTCAAGATGAGAACGTTTCACGGTTGGAGGAACAGAATAACAGCATGTACAAGGCAGATGAGGCAAGTGGTGCACAGCCTTTGGCACAATGCACGAAACGAAGAAATAATGCAGAGAGTGAGACCAAAGCACAGGTGATTGACAGAGAGGACAAGTCAAAGAGGTCTGTATACTGTGCTCCCCGCCCTTTCGATGAAAGCAGTGAAACATTTGAATACACACAAAATGACATACTTCCACCTGAGACTGGCCCAAGCAATCGTATTGACCCTCTGCATGAGTACAAACTCTTGGTGAACACAAAGGATGCATTAGAAGAGAATGTCTTAAAAAAATTCATAAATACAATTTGCTGGTTTGCTGCATCATTGATTAATGTTAGATCAAACGGAACTATCCATTTTGGGGTTGGAGATAAACCACTGTACAAACACGGACAAATTATTGGAATAGAGGTGCCATGTCGGGAAAAATATGTAGACGCATTTTATGAGGGTCTGAAGAAGCACTTCAAAGAAAAAAATAATATTGCAATGACATGCATTAGGCCCCCCAAGTTTGTTAAAGTGAAATGTCCAGATAACAAAGACAGGTGGGTTATTGAGATTGATGTTGTCCCAAAGTATGAATTAACTCAGAAGAAACTCTTTTACACTACATTAGACAAGAAGGAAAAGAAGTCAAAATGCTTTTTTATTCGTTCTGGTGCAAACACCATTAATTATCTTCCTGAAAAAAATCCTAAGATTTCAAAGCAAAATGAGAAGACGATAAAAAATGACGTAGAATTGTGGTCTTTAGCGAGACAGTTAGCTGAAGAGGATACAGCTAGCTCAAGGGTGTATTTCCACCGATGTATTTCTTCCAGGTGCCTGTGCCAATGCCAAAGTGGCACACCAACGCCAAATGAGATTTCTGCCAGACAATCAGCCCCCACCGCAAAACCTAATTGGCTGATTGTCCCACATTTTTGTTGACCCTGGAACAACATTGTGATTAGCCAATCAGATTTGAAGAACCAGTATATAGTTTTTGTGAAGTTTAGGCTTACAATCAGTGTTTGGTGCTTGTAAATCAATGTCAGTCATCTATCATTTCCTTGTTTTTAGGCATTACTAATGGGTACGGTTAGGTTTAAGTTTAGACATATGGTCAAAATTAAAATTTTGAAATAAAATGTTGTTCCAGGGTCAGCAAAATATGTTAACCCAGGAACACGTTGAAATCAGGACATGCCAGCCCCACCCCTGAACCACAATTGCATTAGTTACACAATCCCCAGCCTCTTTTTTATTGTTTTCAGTGGAAGCATTTTATACTATTAATTATATACTATTATATAATTATATATATTATATACTAAGTCACACAGGCACTCATTTGTCAGAAGAGCTGACAAATGCTGTCAATATGTGAAAGTTGGGAAGGCCAAATGCGTTACTCCCAGAAACCACAGATGCTGCAAATATTGTGAATGAAATCCATGAAGCTGATGGACTGTGGCCATGGATAGGTTGTGTAGCACATTGTAAACATCGCAGCCAAGAAAGCCTAATGGGGAGGGTCCACATAAAAAAAGCACCACATCCCATCATGTTTTGACTGTAAAGCAAGAGCTGTTAAACTTGCACAGACATCAAGTTAATCCTTGATGTTACAACTGAAAACACTGACAAGTATCATGATCAGTGAAACAATGATCCTTCCCTTAAAGAGATGACAGACCAGGCACTTTCCTAGAGGAAGAAGGCATCACGTACAAGTTAACAGACTGTATTCATGGATGCTCATCTGTTCTTCTTGTGGGAAAAAAATGAATGCAAAATCCCCCATGTAGCAAAAATTGCACAATGACACCTCTGTGTCTCAGGTACCTCTGTTGTGAGTGAAGCATAAACCTGCTTTGCCTTGCTGCAGACAACACAGGCACATACCTTTTTACAGAAGGACCTCAAAATATAGATACCTGACCCTGTAAGTGAAATTGCACTTTACATTCTAAATGAAGGCTGCTGTACAAGAGTACTGGTACATTGAGATGTTATTTAATAAAATGTATTTTAATAAATTTGATGTATATGTTTATTTTTTAAATTAAGAAATGCGTGTGTTGCCCAGTTTGTAGATGAGATACCAGCAGCTGTGAGCTACCAGTGTTAAGAAGCACTATTTTTTTTCTACTTGTTCTATATTGATGTTGTTGTTGCTGTAGATTTTTGGCTTTTAATTAAAATAAAGAATGCTGCACTAAAAATAATATTATTTTAGATGTGCCAAGCTATCAGAACATAACAGAAAGCAAATGTTGGCTAGCTGAACTGTGACTGTTGCATACTTACAGCTCCTACTGAAGTAAGGTGTGTTTACATAAACAATGTGATAGCAGTCAGGGCCACATACTGTATGTTTTGTTCAAATAGGTACAGCACGTTAGGATAACTTGTATTTTAATATTTTCTTATTCATCAGAGGCCTTCTTGAATAGTTTTTTTTTTTAATGTTATTTAATTTGATGCTTCTCCTTTTGAATGAATAAATGTTTATTGCATTGTACCTTCAGTGTTCACTGTGATTTCTGTCCTAGCGCATACATAATAATTTATGAAAATCATTACTCTTTAACTTCTCCAAGTGTGGTTCTATAATCAGCCAATTATCAAACAATGAGAGATCCTGGCATTCAAAAACACTCAGTCATTAATTCTATGCCTTTGCTTAGATTTCTGTCAGTGTTTACATATGGTTTGAAAGTTTATTTTAACACCAAAATTGTAAAATGTACTTTATACTTTTATGAACACAATACAGTTGGTTGTGTGTATGTCTGCATAAGAGCATCGTATATAAAGTTTTTTCGGTCTCTGTTAGGCAGAATTTCTCTCAAGTATGCATTACACTCACTAGCCATTAAATGTGAGGCTAGTTGAAGCTGAGAAGCTAAATCAGCTTTTGGGATCTGTAGGTATAATAGTTGCATTCAGATATTTAAGTTTGAAGTTAAATATGGCTTTGTGTGTATGAGTTAGAGAGAGTTGGAGAAAGATTTTCGGAGAATTAATAGCCATTAGGGCACCAGCAGGCTTTCTGAATTCCCCATCCTTCATCTAACCAAATGCAATGTAGAACAAAACTATTCTGTGGAGAGTGTCAGATAACACAATAATAGACCAGACAATGTGTGTGTGTGTGTGTGTGTGAGAGTCATCAACTGCATGGAAATGAGGAGCAGTTGTGGTTCAATAATTGAAGTAGGATGTGAGACATGTGATCCATGAACATAAACCAGTCTAGCAGGTTCACAGTCCAGTAAAAGTTATATAGGGACAGAGAAAAGAGAAACTCTTTTTAGAGAAAAGGACAATGCAGTCTAGCAGTAGGAACTGAGATACCTATTTGCTTACAATGAAGGGTGAGTTTGAGCATGCACACATGCAATAATTTTTGTTTTGGTGTTTGAATTTGATTTTGATTGATTTCAGATAATCCTTTGACTGAAGTAGAAGTAGAGCTAGTCTCAATACGTATAGTTGGCTCACAACACTTTGGAGTTACTCAAGTAATACAAGATAAACAAGGAATAGTGTCATAAACAAAAAATTGATTGATAGCTCCAGAAATTAAAACAATTAAATGACTTAGTGAAATACTATAATCACATTTGAATACTTACTAATTCAATGTAAAATTGTAAAACATATTCATAAAACATATATGTTTTACTCAATCAAGAAACAACAGTTCTGATCTGACTTTCTCAATAGCTTTGGATTCCAGTGAGACATCTAATGGACAAAGAAGAAATATGTCAAGAGGCTCAACTTTTTACTTATCAGCTGTACTACTGCTTATCTTTTCTGTACTTTATCAGGTATGCATTGTTAAATTTAAATGAATTACATAATAACCAGAAAGCATAAAATCAAGCACACATTCCATCTGCTTGTAATTTTCCTATGACGTACCATTGAGGTATTTTAAGTTTATCTAAAAAGTTTGTTGAGACAAACTTTAAGTTGGCTTGAGAAAACCGGAGCTGAAAGTTTGAAAAAGTTTAAAATACTTTAAGAAGTTAGAAGTTAAAAGTTGTTTTTAGTCTGAAATAATAGTCAGATTATAAAGTCAGATTATAGATAGACAGATATCTATACTAGATGTATATCTAGTATACTAGAAGTTTTTTTTTTTAAGCATTCGTGGTTGTGTTTGAGTTCAAAAGAACAGAAATACAGCAATCGTATTGTTGTGTATTTATAGGCCTATGTAATGATTGACTCCACTATAAGTGAGCATAGATGAACCCAAGTGCAGATTTATTTACATTGTGATTAAACAAACAGATTTCATTAACACTTGACGGGGCATGGCATGACATGAACAGACAAAGATACATGACAAAGACTATGTCCGAAATCGCTTACTTCCTACTATTTAGTACGTGAAAAATAATACGCAAGGCGAGTAGTATGTCCGAATTCATAGCATTCGAAATTCAGTAGGCGAGAAGTAACCTACTGCTACTACCTACTACCTACTACCTACCTACTGCTTTCACCCGAATTCTGTAGTACGCATACCATGGACACCTTCCTATCCCATAAGGCTCCGGGAGAGGAGGTGTCATATGGCGGAAAGTTGAGACGCGGCTCATTTCAAGTATATGTACCTCAGGAAAAAAACTTTGTTTATTGTGATTAAATTACACCTGTTTAACACAATCTAAATAAACGGATGACTTATTGAAAGTTTACATTTTCGCACTGTTGTGACGATGTGTGACACGTGACAACATCAATATGGCGGCTGTAGTACATCTGAATTCCATTCATACTACCCACATTCATACTACTTTTTAATGGTTGGGTAGTATGTTCAATTTTAAATGTGGTACTTAAACAGTATGCGATTTCGGACGCAGCATTAGACAACGATGGGGCTTCTTATACAAAACTAAGAGGGTCACATGACATGAACAAACCAATGAGCATACAGAACCGGGAACCACATGACCAGACAATAAACCAATAAGAACAAGACACATAGACAGGCAGAGAAACATGGGGGCAAGGGAAGTATGACAAAAACAGGCACCGTGACAAAACTTCAAAATAAAAGGCATGAAAACATGCCCAGAACAGACCTTATAGCCTATTCTACAGTCATGATTAAATAAATAAATAGTATGATATATGATATATATAATGTTATGTGCTTATCTTTCAGATCCATGTGCAACAAAATCACATTTCAAACGATTTAGGTACTCTGGTACTTTTTTCTTGAAAATATTGATATTATATAATATATATAATTATTTAATAATTATATGATATGTATTATAATTATTACCTATTTTTATTAGATATTAATACACACTTATATTTGCACATACAGGATGAAAAAGAACAGCAGTAACTGTGTATACTATATGAATAGTATAATAAATGTGTTATGAATGTATATTTCACAGTTTATGAATAATTAAATTCCTATCAATCATCCAGATGAACCGCTCCGGATTATTTTGGTTGGGATGACAGGGGCAGGAAGAAGTGCAACAGGAAACACCATCCTGGGGAAAAAAGTATTTAATTCAGAGATGTCCTCCTCCTCTGTGACTAAGCAATGTGAAAACAATAATGCAATGGTACATGGAAGAAATGTATTAGTTATTGACACTCCGGGTCTGTTTCACACCAGTCTAACTAAAGATGAGGTGATTGATAGAATTAAACACTGTATTCTACTCTCTGCTCCTGGTCCACATGTCTTCGTGGTTGTGATTCAGCTCGGCAGATTCACAGATGAAAACGCAGAAGCTGTTAGGATCATTCAAAACATTTTTGGTGAGGAATCCTCCAATTACATGATGGCACTGTTCACTCATGGAGATCGACTGAAGGGCAGGAACATTCACAAATATGTGCGTAACAGCCCCAAACTGCTGAGTTTCATCAACATTTGCAGTGGACGATTCCATGTGTTTAACAATGAAGAACAAAATCCCGAACAAGTCATTCAGTTGATTGAACAGATTGACAAAATAGTCACTGGAAATGGTGGGGAACACTACACCAATGAGATGCTTGACAGAGAGATAGCGATTGAGGCAGAAAAAGGTCATATACTGAAAGAAAAAGAAGAGCAGAGACAGAAGGACACAGATGTTCTGAGGCTTACATCTAAAGGGGAAGCTTTTGAAAAAGCAAAAGAAAGACTAGACAGTGAATATGAACAGCAGGCACGATGGGAAGCAGAGAAAAATGTTAATTTGCAAAATAGTGGGTTTTCTTATCTTAATAATATAATCACACTTTTTCAAAAGAAACTTAATTCTTTAACTGAGCAAGCAAAACATGCAGAATCACATGCACTAAACCCCCGCTAAACTAAATTTAAATGTGTCAAATATGCATCACTCAGCTATGAAGACTTATGGCAAAATGTCCCTGGCCGGCATGTAATGTTTTATATACTGAAACTATAAAGATAAATGACTTCTCTCTGTCCAACAATGTCAGGGATAAATAAAACATTATATTACATTATGTTTGTATAAAAATTTTAGGACCTTTTCTAAGTCCTTCAATCATAAACTAGTACTGAATTAGAATAGTGGATTCCTGTGTATTAGATTGTCAGAGTACTTTGTTTTCTTTGGGATTATAGTTTGTGTTTACAAATGGATTCTCACTCTGCCTGAGATCCTCGTTACAGAACGACCAGCCAACAATGAATCCAGCAGCTCAAGTTGTGTGGACATCACGTCAAGGACATTGGCCCATCGAAGACTATGTGATGGCACGTCAAGGACATTGGCCCATCGAAGACTATGTGATGGCACGTTTGACTAATATAAGTGAGCTATGTCTGATTATATTTTTTTGTGGTGGCCTATCTGATCCGCTCTTTCTTCACTGTTGGTGTCATGGAGGTAGAACATAACATCATGTTCATTCATGAGTCACGGCCCAGAGTGCTGTTCCTGAGTTACGGCCAGGAGAGCCGTTCCCGAGTCCCGTTTTGAGTCACAGCCAGGAGCGCCGTTCCAGAGCCCTGTTTCGAGTCACAGCCAGGAGAGCCATTCCAGAGTCTGGTTCCAGAGTGCTGACTAGGAGAGCTGTTCCAAAGTTTCCGTTTTCCGAATGGGGCCCTACATTTGCACACATTTACTTCAATCAACCTTGAGATTCCTTTTTTTGTTGTCAAAGCTGCTGCAGCACAATGGTGCAGTTTATGTACATATGTACAGTTTCATGTACACATTATAATTCTTTCATTAACATTTTTATTTATTCATTTAGCAGACACTTTATAATTTCACATTGTAGACAACATAGCAATTGATATACAGTTGAGATACAGAAGTTTACATTATTATTGTCACACAGTCACACTCACCTGATCCAGAACCAGCTCCTATGGAAAACACACAAGCACCAGTCACTCATTCTCAACCACACTCACCTTTGTGGATGTTGTGGCTCAAAAGACTTGAACTCAAAGACTCCTAAAGACTGAGTATCTATTTACCTGTTACCCACCTTTGTGTCAATCTGATTCTCCGCTGCCTTCAAGTTATACTTACCTGCATATTCACCTGATGAGAACCTGCTTGACTTTTGTTAGTTTTGTTTCACTGCACTTTATAATCATTGGCTGAATAGAGAGATCCTTGTTTAAGCACTTAATAAACTCACTTCATCTGAATCATCGTTGTCTGTGATCTCGGAGCGTGACCATTATATTACTTATTATATTTACCTAAACAAACCTGTTTAGGTTACGCATAGCCTAATGTGTCCACATACTGTGTTCTGATGCAGCTAAATTCTCAGTAAATGTTTTTATTGATATATTTGTGTTTCTGTTGTCATAAAACGGGATGAATATGAAATAGTAACAGAACAGAGATCTAGTCGTCGTCTGATAAAAACAAACAGACATACGTCTGCAAGATGTCTGTTAAAGATCTCTTGATCTGAAAAGCATCTACAGTCTAAACGTCTGGCAGACATCTTACAGGTGTCAGTTTTTTTCATACATTCTAAATCATAAAGATCTTAAGGACATCAAATAGACGTTTATTTGACATCTAAAAGGAGACAGCAAATAGACCTAAACCTAAATAATATGTCTTGCAATTGCAAATGCAGATGTCAATTCAAAGTCTCCTAGATGCTACATGTATTTCCAAGTCATTTGCCCACTGGAAACTACAGTTGCCGCTTGGACATCAGACTAAATATTCAAAAAATATGCCTTCGCCATGCTTTTCTGAAGTAGGAGTAGGAAGTTGACAGCCTCATGTGAAAGGAAGGAAGATGGGCTTAATCTAGTGCATAAAAATAAAAATGCAACAAAAAAAATAATTGTCCTTTCATTTGGAATAGGTTCACAAAGTCATATAGAGTCAGTCACATCCACTGCACCAGTCCTATCAGCTCTACCAACACCTAGCAGTCACCCAAATACTGATCAGTTGCACCAAGGACTCCTGCCTGTGCCTGTGGAAGCAAAGGACATTTATCACCAACTGGGTTTGAATTACCACTCACTGAACCCTGCTTGTATCTCTTGTGCGTCTGCAGAATCTGTAAATATATGCTTTGAAATATATTTATCTGTGATCCTCTTCTGTTGACAGTATTTTACCTATTATGAAAGGTGCTCAAAACTAGCAAATCCATACACAAATTTTATCTACAAAAAACATAAAATTTCAACTATCCTTACTATCCTTAAAACACCTTACTATCAATCTTGTTCCTATCTGTTCTGAATTTTGCTGACAGGAGAGTATAAAGAGAGTGTGAATGGGATCATAAAATAAAATAATAAATAAATAAAATAAATGCAGCGTAGTTACATTCAGTCTTTTTTTTAATTTATGACATTTTCATAAATAACAATTCACTGACATATTTTAAAGCTGCTGTTCCCCAAAACTAATAAAAGTAATCATAGTTAAGTGCTTTGCTTTCAGAGAAAAAGAGGTTCTCTCTTAGAAAGAAACAAATCTTTACACAGTAACATGACACATGGACCTTACAAATCCATCCTCGTCCCATCCGCTATAACATCACTTCATCACTGACACAAAGGAGGCAAGTTCTGAATGTCTGTGCTGTTCAATTACACATGATTAAATTGCTTTCATCTCTTCTGTGCACGGAAAATTATAGTCATAATCAAGCCGACTTTTCATTATCAGCTTTAGCCCAATTCTACGCTTCACAGATTGGTATTAGAAAATGCATACTTTTCAAGAACCTAATGAAACATTCAAACATTTCCCTTATCAAACTATTAAAAATATAAGTTACGGTTTAAACCAAGAGCACTTACTGCATCCATGTCTCAGAATTCAGAAGACAAAAATGCCTTGAGACCACTTCACCTCTGATGCCAGTCTGAAGGGAAGTTTTAACGTGCTAGACAGCTTCTTGTCTATTGTCATGCATTGATATGTACAGATCACTCTTTTGTACAGTACTCAGCATGCAGATACTTCCTATGCTCATTTCATTAGCAGATGTACATAAACAAGCATGAGGAAATTCAGTGGATGTTTTTCTGAGGCGTAAACAACACTTCAGCATAACAGACTTCGGAATCTCAGAATTTGCATGAACTAATGCAAGAAATTCAGTTTAGACTCAATACGAATTAGTTTCAGTCCCAGACTAGTATTGACCTACTGATTCTAGGTTCCTCTGAAAATGTACACTCATGTTTAAACACAAAGCAAAATAAAAAGTTAATAATTTGTGCTGGGGTGTGTCATTTTGTCTCGAGTAAATGTTATTGGCATCAGTAAAACACTTTGTGCAAGATGCTCTTTTGATTTTTAAATACGATTTTATACCTTGAACATCACAAAAAAAGCTGAACTAGATCAAACGTGAAGATAAATGTCCTCTGTCATCTCTCATGTGAGAGGAATCTGTTTTTTTTATCTACAGCAGCAGTGATCTAACGAGAATGTATCCTCCAGACCACAAGGGGGAGATAAAAATTGTAAACCGCTATCTTCTACAAGCACTCCTGCATTTTTCCTGCACATCTTCATTTTGTGTAAAACTCAAAATGTATACGTTTTCATTTTTAAAAAATGCCTAAAAAACAGTACACCTTACATAATTACCATGGTTCACTGCATACATTGCATCTAAACATACACATGTATCACAAAAATGTCTGACATTAGTACCCAGTGTCACACACCCAAGTTCATTCTCACAGCAAAGTGAAGAGCATCCAGTCCTTCAGAGGAATGCTTGTCTAATAAATAAATAAATCAGATAATACTCTTAAAATGCTTGACATGCCACTATTATCATGTAAGTCTCCCTAACTTCAGACACAGTATTTTTTCTTTTTAAACACAGTGGCGTTCAGTCAATCAAACATTTATGGAGTCAAAAAGAGCACACAATAAAAAGCAGCCATTATTGTACAGTAATGGTATTAAGTTATTCTGAATTACGGCAAAAAAGAACTGGCACTATGGAACCAGCATGCCTTTCGTTCCTCACTTCTAGCTTTGTCTCATACATATATCTAAAGGAATAGTTCACCCAAAAACAAGACATTTTACTGCTATATATAGTGACTCTTAAGCAGATGTAGGTGTAGGAATCAATGTAGAATAAGTACATCTACACTTTTGTTTTTATATGAGTCATCCTTTTAAGGGGCTTTAAAAAAAAAATTAATTTTAAATTAAACATAAAAAATTTACAAGAAACAACTTAAACCTCTTTCTTTAACCATAAATTAAACCTAGTTTAAAGTAATCTCTTTATCATAAATTTTTTATATACTGTGTCATTATATACTGACCCTTATGGCAAAAAATGTATGACTTTCTTTAATCTGTAAAGTATACATTTTAAAACTTTTTTAAACATCCCTACAATGAAATAACACAGACTTCACCATATAGACAAAAAAACCCCAGTGTGGCTTTTTTAAAAACATTTGTTTGTGTTTGCCAGAATAAAGTAAGTCAAACAGGTTTGGAACGACATCAGGGTGTGAAAAATGACACAATTTTCATTTTTGGGTAAACTATCCATTCAATTCAACCGCCCTGCATCCCCTCTGATAAGCATCCTGACATCAGACTTTCGGCCTGACGGTGTGGCATTGCAGTTTCTTGCATCTTTAGGTTTGGGCCTCTGGTAGGGGTAGGCCTGGCTCACAGACTGCTGTGGATTGAGCCAGACCTGTTGCTCCCCGACAGAGCAGTCCCTTTGCTGTGGCTGCTGACGCTTCCCCTCCATTGAAGGTCCTATATGGTCGTCGTGGAGGTCCACGGCGTGAGGGAGGAGCTCCACGCAGGCACACAGAAGGGAAGCTGAACCCAGCCAGACAGCAGGCTGGACAAGAAATCACATCGTCTTGATCGTTAGTGGGCGGAAAAGGCTCTGGAGCGGGGCCCCGGTAACCATTCAGTCTTGCCCATGCCATCGGCCGGCCAGGCCTCAGCAGTCCATTGTTATTGTCCAAACGGGGAAGGGGAGGTAATAACGGTGGTCCATTAGAGATGGGAGTAGCCCAACCATTGGACTGAAGGGACGAGGAATATGAAGAACCGCTGATAAGCCGCCTCACTGACACATTTCCTTCTGCCGTGTCGGGCGAGCTGCTACAGTCCATGGGCTCTGTAAGGCTCAGTCCCTCCTTCTCCACCTCTTCATCCTCTTCTTCCTCTTCCACCCGTTCTAAAGACACCATATCTAAGTCCAGAACCAGGCCTGAGTCCTCCACCGCATCTTGTCGTGCTTCTGCCTCTTTCTCTTTCATTTCATCTCTCAGTTCTTCAGTCCTCTCCTCCTCTCGGCCCTCTTGGTCCCGGAAGGGTAACTGTCGCCACAGCTCAGGGGTGCATGGCAGGGAGCGACACCTTCGAGGGGGACCTCGGAGCACCGGGCTCCCATTTAGTGGTGGGGAGGCACAGGGGTCTGGAGGTGGTGGAAGGGTGAAGGTAAGAGAGATGACAGATTTGCTGGGGGTGTCGAACAGCTTGATGCGACCACCATTGAGGTCTTGGCGAAGAGAGAATGGGTTGACCCGTGCTGGTGTGCCTAAACACAGTGAAGTGGAAGGGGGCAAAACATCTGATTGACTTCGGGACAGGCGCTGGTCACCAGGATGGCATGGCGAGCTTCTCCTCCTGTACGGGCTGACGTCTATAGTAATGGGTTCTGAGGAAACCACAACAAGGATCGGGTGTCAGAGGACTGGTAAAACTGAGGGATCTTAAAAGGTGATGGATAAATATTTTTAATCTTTAATTCGGAGTTTTGTATGAATAAGCTGGTAACTGCAACAAATATATTTAAATTAACGTGATACCTTTCAAAAGTTTGGTCAGTAAGATTTTTTTATGCTTACCAAGACTGCATTTATTTAATCAAAAATGAAAATATTTGTAAAAATATTAGTACAATATACAAAAAACCTGTCTAAAATCAGCTAAAACCGCTGTCCATGTTGTCTGTAACATACTTACCTAGGATGACTGGAGCTTCACTCATCTTCCTCTCTCTCTCTATCCTCTCAAGTGTCACTACTATTTCAGAAAAGGCAGGACGACTGTCTGCACTCATCTACCACAGAAAGAGCATAGCAAATTAAAAACAACTGAGAGCATGACATGTACAGTTTCACACAGTCTTGTACTCTGTGTTACAGAGTTTCTAAGTGTACGTATGTTGCTTACATTGCAGCAATTGACAGCCAGGCGAAGGAATGAAGGTGGACAGTCTCCAACCATTTGCTCAAAGGCGTCCACATCCAGTCCAAAATCCTAAAAACACATGAAATTACACACTTACCGCTCTGAGCAGACGTCTTTGCATGCAAATTTGAGATGAAGCTTGAGCTTTGCAATCGTCAACACTGTGTTGCTTTTAGACAATTTAAAAATTAAAATTTTCAGATATATATATTTTTTTTGGAATGGAAATATACTTCATAATGCTGCTTCACCAGCAGAGGGAGACAACACTCTTAAAAGTAGACGTTGATATCAAAGTCTAAACTGCAGTGGTCATGAAACATTTAACATCAGTGAATTCTTCGATTGGATCTGGATACTCTATAAGGTTAGGCATATGCACACACGTCATAAACAAAAACAAAAACAAAAAAAAAACATTACATTTTAGTATGAACAATACTTTGACTTTTAATACAATTGCAGATTATGATAATTTCAGTTATCATTACCTAAGCATATAAATTATAAACAAAGGCTAAGGCCTGTTCTATGTAAAAATTTAGCTATTAATTATAAGCTATTTTAACATGATTTTTTTACAAGCTTGATCTATGTCTGGTAAACCAGTTACACAATGCAGTGCTTGATACTGTGCT
>JAUYWG010000031.1:8631334-8657436 GCA_034779775.1 Enteromius afrohamiltoni
ATTGAAGCAGAAGATCCAGATTCTGGTGACTCGAATTATGTGGCACTGCGTTTCATCGTCATGACTAAGGTAACCATTATGAAAGCTGCAAAAACGAGTATTGCTTTATACCATCCACTGAAAAGAATATAGCTTTCTGCATCACTCAGTGTTTTTACACGCAAAAATTATTTGTTGACTAATTGTTGCTTATTAATTTCAGTTTTTTGTTGTTGTTTTTTTTTTGGAAGGTCACAGATTTTTCTAGCCCAGGCTGTCAGGTAGTGAGAATCAAAGCTGACTGTCCTGTGGAATGCAGCAGAGCATCATGGGAACTCTCTGTTAACATGACGGATGGAAATGGTACAGGCATAGCCGGAGTGTCCCTCAGTCGTGGCAATGGCTATCTTAGCTTAAGTCATATATTGAGTGCAGATGGCACAAATGTGATTGTGGCTTTCTACAATGCTTCCTGTTGTTCTCAAGACGTAGAACTGGTGGCTGTGGACAAGGTGGGAAATGTGGGCACATGCTTCACCTCTATAAAGAGCCCTTCTACAGCTGTTAGCCCAGATGGATCATATTCTCTGTCCTTCTCCATATGTGTTGCTCTAGTAGGGTTATTCATTTCCTTTCTGTATGGATGAGAGGAACTGACGTCATGAATTAAGTAAGCATTTTCTGTTATGTTTAACTTCATATTACTATGCTCTCACTGTTGTTTATTGCCTTTTACAATTGCCGCTGGTAATTAATTTATATTTATGCCCTCACTCTTTATCAGTTATAATGGAAAAATGTTCTTATGGAAAGGGGGAAATTGTGGAAGATGCCCCCTGAAGTAGATTTTATTAATCAAGAGGTCAATTGAAGTATGTGTGCTCTGTATTACTATAACCAAATATGTATCTTAATATACAGCCAGATGTGTATTAATTTTAATTTAGCTACTATTAGAAACCTCAGTCTGTGTTTGAAGTGAGATGCCTAAACATTGGATGGACGGTATGTCCTGTTTTAGCTGCAGGCTATAGTGTATACAAAGAGGCTTTTAACATAAATTTAAGAACACATGACTGTCATGTAGAATACGTGCATTAGCTGTGTAGAACACGCCTTAAAAGGCTATAAAAGACATTGCTGAAAAACAGTCGGGAGATTCTCCCAGCTGGGGTTTCTAGGCTTTATTGTAATAAAGTCTATTCTTATGGCACCAAAAACCCCGGACTGAGTTTGAGTCTTTAGAACCACACCCCCTAAAAGAAAAATGTTTCATAGTCTATGCAGTTTGTAGGGACTGCAGTTTTCTAAGACCAGCAGGTTGTGGGGAATAATGTTTGTTTAAAGTGTTAATAATAATAATAACTTGTGTCCTTGATTGAAAAAAGGAGCTGAATATAACATTTTTAGGGGAAATAAAATTTACTTTTGGAAATTAAAGGAATAAAAGTCAAGTAAAGTAAGAGCAGAGTTACAATTTTCTTTGAACTTTCAGCTAGAATGCAAATACTGCCGGTGCGTTCCAGACTGAACACATCACCCTTGAAGGGTTGACGCCTCGGCCACCCATGATTCTCAGGTTCTCTCTATGATGATGGCGCCTCTGTGTGGGCATGTGATGATGATGCAGAAGGGAACTACAAGAAGTTGTTTGGTCCCCTACACCCTTCAACAATCTCACTCTAGAGAAGGGGTGACAAACTCAATTCCTGGAGGGCCGGAGGGGTGAGCCCTTGTGAATGGAAGGCAGGGTGTGTTGATAAAAGCATTGATCACATGCCACTTTATAAGCCTATCATTTTTGAGGCCTCGTCTACATCCTGTTGTAATTAGAGCATTGCTGCCATCTAGTGGTCCCTACTGGAACAAACATATGAGGAACATAATATAGATTTAAGAGCTATTTTAGTGAATAAGACTAAATTCCTGTATATTCCTCATACGAAATCAGGGGATTTTTGAGCTCCTAGACCATATGGACGTACTTTTTAGAACCTTTCTTTTTGGACATTAACTGTACCACAGTTTGCTTTATTATATGGGAAATACAACATCTTATTGTATTGTCTAGATATTTTATGAAACTTATGATTTGTAATTGTTTGGTTTGTTTAGAATCAAGCAGTAGGTCAAAATCTCACATAGAAAAATGTGAAGAAAAAAAAACCAAAACACCTTTGCTTCTGTTTGTTCTAGTCTTCCAGATGGTTGCTGGTTGATTTGCAGCACTGGCTGTTTTTATTAGATTAGATTAAAGGACGATTTTATTTAACTAATGGAAGAAGTGCTGAGGGACTAGATGACCCCATTTAGCAGGAAACCCCACGGGACAGGGCAGTCTGTGTGTTTCTATCCCATCTCTACTCTTCTGCAGCACATCCAAACAAACCTCCGTCCTCTACCCCCCTTCTCTCTCTCTCCAGCACATTTCTCACAGCGAGGTTGTCTCACCCCTGAAGATGAGTAATGGCAGTGTCATAGTGACACTTCTCCATTCATCATAATCAGAAGACAGTGCCAAAGCAGCACAACACAAAAGAGAAAGAGAAGGGGAGTGATTCATTAGTGTAAGATATAAAACAACACTATTTAGCATATGTGCCTTTTAATTAGGATATAAAGACACCCACCCCGTGTCCCTCTCATTACCATTTCTGCTCCCAGGTTTTATTCCAACAGCAAAAACGTACATAAAAAAACACACACATATATATATATATATATATATACACACAAACAATTCATACTTTGACTATTCGCCTATTTCTTGTTTCTAGTTTTTCTCTTATAATTTAAACCGATGAAATAAATTGCAGAGACATTTTAATGAGAACATTTTTAATGATCAATCTCTTTAATGTATTTTTTCTGAAAAACAAATTCTTTGTAACTCTCTGGCATTACCATTTACATAATTCTGTACATGAAAAAGAAAAAAAAGCACTGCTTTAGATACAGAGTAAAATTTTTAAACTAGAAAAAACCTTCAAAATAAAAATTAGAGGTGGTTTACATTACAAATTAGTAGTAAGACATTGTCTGAAGTGCAATGGTATAGCTCAGATGAGTTTAAAAGTGGAAAAAAAAAGATGAAATAAAAATACTTCTCTATCTTAAACAAACAGCAATATCTTTACAGTGAGTAGAGACATATCCTCTGATGTATTTAAAATTGTAAAAACATATTTACAAATAACTGTATCTGATATATATCTTTTTCCATCACATATATGTCAGCACCAGTACGAAATAAAAAGAAGAAAAGGTTAAGCTCGATGACTTCAACAGAAATCAAAAATCTTGGTCCCAGATTGTTGATATTTGGTGAGATGGCAGGAGGACATGGGCTTTACCCTCTCCATCTGCAATCCTCTTGACAGAGCAACAATATAACACTGCGAAACACTGAAGATGTGAATGCGGTCAATCTCCCATTGAGACAAAAAAAAAAAAAAAAAAGGACAAGTCAGTCACAATGTTACATTCATGTTCATTCTTCAGAGAGCAGAAACAATAAAACTAGAGTTTGATTACAAAGACACCATGACTATAATATCATAATACCGCAGCAATGCACAACTGAGCAGAAAAGACAGATGTTCTTATTTGTGTGGCATCTTGTGGTAAACAACAAAAAACTAAAGCCTGGCTAGTAAGATACCGTACTGAGACTTCATTTGAAATTAGATGACAATATCACGACAATGAACGCAAACGGGAAGAAATGGGTCGTAAATAAATGTCAATTCCCAATAAAGAGCAAAAGCTTATATCAAATTGATTCGATTTTTGTTTTGGTTGAGATTTTATCACAGTTGAAAGAGAAAGAGAAAATTGTATGCAATATAGTTCTTTCCTGTCAGGCATTGTGTAGCAGGGAAAGGAGAGTCAGTGTGTTCAGGAGCTGGAAGTGGTGCAGTGGAATGAAACGTTACAGAAAGTAATAAATATTTGAGTAAAATAAAGGGTGAAAAGTGGTATGACCCATCAGCGGAAATACAGCATGTATGGTGTATAAAATCTTTCTTATTAAAATATCTTTAACCAGTGTTCACAAGCAATAACGTTCGGGTAAAGAAACTGTTGGGAAGCATTTCTACCGATTCAAAATTCTAGATTTATGAATTAAAATGCGCAAATGTCTGTGGGCTTTTAAAATCTTTTTGAGTTACATGTTATAGTATACTTGCTAGCTGCCATTGTGACTAAAGAAAACATCTTTCTCACAGTTTTAGGGATGGGAGGGAGAAGTTTGTAGCTGCCAAATCTCTTCAAGCAATATTAACAAACACCTAGTTGACAAACACACACATGGCTTCACTCTTCTACTGACACTGGTCGCCTAGCGACAGCAGAGCATCCATCTTGCATGCACTGAGAGCACACAGAATCTGATGTGTTTTGTTGTGATGCTCATAGTGCAAATAAACACACACACACAAGCACAAAGCAGAGCAAATGCAGAGGATGAACACTTGTCAAGAGCAGCGAAAAAGGGAGAGAGAAAGAAGATACGTAAGAGGAGAAAGATGTTGGTGAACTGTTTGCTTTGGGAAAAGGGATCTATTGATGACAAAGGCCCACCTCAAATTGCCACACACTCTTTCATACATGAACAGGATGTCAGAATAAGGGTGATCTAAAAACAGTACATAAACACATCCATTAAAAATCTTTCCCAATGCCATTTTGCAGGTATTCAGTGCCTCTTGTCCTTAATGCAGCAGAAAGGACATGAGAAGGAGAAAAAAAAAAGACAGAAAGGGATCAAATCCAAAATGGGTATTTTTTCAAAAACAGAAAAAAAAATCCACACAGAACACTGGATACTTACTTGAGAAGCAACCCAAACAGAGAGGAATTGGTTTAAATATTGTGACAACACACACATGTAATACACAACATGTAATATATTTCTTAGATTTGTCGACCATGTAATAAGATTAAAAAAGAAAAAAAAAAAAAAAATGAAACAAAACGAATCACATTTTCCATAAAATTGTCCTGTTAAAAAATCCCTTAGGCTATTGGCTGGGGAAAAACTCTTCCATCCAGCCTTCCGTTGAATCCAAGTCTGTCCCATCCGACAAGCCGAACGAAACCCCGGCACCAGCCCCTGATTGGCTGCCATAACCGTATGCCAGGTCCTGACTGGACGTCCTCTGGTAGCCCTGAGGCTGACCCCCTGGCATGTATGGCCCACCCCCTCCCGATGCTCCCGGCATGCCCTGTGCAGGGCCCTGTCCGAAAGCGGCCATGTTGGGCACACCCTGGTTCATGCCTGGCATCACCATTCCCCGCGGCTGATTTGTCCTTGGTTGCCCTGCCATGTGCGTCATCATCGGCCCACCCATCGCCGCTGGGTTTATCGAACGAGGGTCCACCATAGTCTGTCCGCCCATGGCTTGTGCGAAATGCTGCTTGGCCATTCTAGGAGCCTGGCCACCTTGCATGGCGTACGCAGGGTTACTGTTAAATGACACCATGTCGTTTGAAGTCCTTCCTCCCATGGCCTGCATGTTTTGCTGCTGCTGCTGCTGCTGCCACGTCTGGCCTCCGCCTCCCATCATGCTTTGCAGTCTCTGAACTTTGGCCATCGGCTGCCCACCAGGGGCAACACCGGCTGGTTTAATTTGCTGCTGTGGGAGGGATGGGTTCATTAGCATTCCCTGCCCATACCCGCCCCCGGCACCTCCGCCGACCATCCCTTGCCCCCCGGCGGCCACTTGTCTCTGTGCCATCGCTATGCCGGGCTGGTTGGGATGATGCTGCTGTTGCTGCTGGAGCATTTGGCCCATGTTTGGGTTCATACCTTGGTACATCCCGGTCTGTGTACCCGCCTGGCCTCCGTACGCCATGCTCATGTCACCCTGCGAAGGCATGGCGCCAGAGTTCTGGACGGGCGTCATCTGCAGTATCCCGGGGTTCTGTTGCTGCTGCTGCTGCTGCAGAAGTCGAGCAGTGCGCATGTTCTGCAGCGTCTGGTTCCTTGCTGCCATCTCCTGGGGCGTGCCTAAAATAATTTACAATTAAATAATATTAACTGACATCTGTTGTTCTCGTTACATTTCCAGTACATCAAAGGCTTGCTTCAATTAATGTCAAATGGCATACATACACAGCACATAAAATGCACACTGAAATCTCCAGATGTCTGTGCATTAAATTATTAATTCCATGTTCAACACCTTAGAGCTTTAATGAACGCACACGTGTTAAATTATGTTGACAGGCATCAGGCAACAATTTACGTAAAGCTAAATAAAATAGATTTCTAGCTTACAGGACAAAATTTTAAAATATTACTTTTCAGCTTAATTTGAGCTTATGAAGCTGCGTTTCTTATATCGTTGTCAGATTTTACTGTTGATATACAATATTTTATTAAAATGTAATCTTGTCAAACTGTTTGTGGGATTTCATTCTCTATTCTAGTAGAAAGAAATCATATTTTTACCTACATTTTAAGTATGTAAACAAAGAGCTGTGAATGAACTCATTTTCATTTAAGGCAAATAACCCCAAAACTTGGACAAACTGTTGACCGACAACAAATATGTTCGCTAATGCCTTCATTTATACATTACATTCAAAACAACAAATAAATTAAATGATGGGCTCCCTGTAACTGCAACAGACATTGTTTAAGTTAATGTTTGTCTGCGTTCATTAAAGATGCTGATAGATGCACTGGGTGTTTAGGTGGCAAGTTTAAATGTGTATGAGAAAATTACTTTTTTTTTTGAAACAGAGAAATGGTTAGAGGTTTAAAAGAGGAGTTGAGATTTACCATTTATCTTACATTGCTAAACGCCAAAAGCCACTGGGACACAAAGTAATATGTGACCCTGGACCACAAAGGTAACGAGTCTAATTGCAACAATAGCAAAAAATACATTGTATGGCCGAAAATGATAGATTTTCAAAGATCATTAGGATATTAAGTAAAGATCGTATTCTATCAATACAGAACAATTACTTAAAGATCATGTTCCATTATGTAATTTTTTTTGTAATAAATATATTAAAACTTAATATTTGGTTAGTGATATACAGTATGTATTGCTGAGGTGATATGCTTAATATTTAGATTTTTTTTTCACCCTCAGATTCTAGTTTTCATATAATTGTATCTCGGCCACATACTGTCCAATGCTAACAAATCATACTAATTTATTTAGCTTTCAGATGATGTAGGTGACATATGGTCATTATATCTGGTGGCATAATGTTTAGTGTTTTGTCATGCATATTGTTTTCCTGTGTATTTGTGTGCGTGTCTTGCCTTGAAACTGCTGGAGCGGGTAAGGATTCCTCTGTGCCTGACTCATCTGTCTGGGGAGATGCTGCTGCTGTAACTAGAAAAATAAGAGAAGCAAAGCAGAAAAATGCATGAATATCAAAATTCCTTATCAATAACAACAGAAAGCAGAACTCCGAAGCCACGGAGCATGCACACAAGTGTGACTTTTTCATTCGAGTATTTTATATATTTCCGAAAGCCCTGCACTCTCACCTGTTCTGCCAGCATGTGCTGCTGCTGCTGCTGCTGCCTCTGTTCTCTCAAAAGCTGTGCTTTCTGCTGCTCCATCAGATGGAGCTGAACCCTCTTTTCCTGCTCCATAGCCATCATCTGCTTCATCATGGCCTGCTGTTGCTGCTGTGGATTGGGCAAATAGCCGCCAGGCACTGCCCCGTTAGGCCCTGCCGAGGTCACGCCCCCCGGTCCTCCGTGAGGTGGCTGGACTCCAGCAGCCTGTCGCGGCAGACCAACCACACCGTCCTACAGACACAAGAACAGAGAGCTGATCAGTAAGATGATTCACTTCATTTATTCAGTCATTAAACAAACAACTAAGAGACACAATATGGTTCTAATTGCTTAACAGATTATTTTCAGTTTGAATTGTCATTTGATCTGAGGACTAGTACTATATTAAGCAATATACATATTACATAAACTACAGTTCAAACATGTTTTTAAATGTTCACATCTAAACACATCTAAATTTAATAAAGCAGTAAAAACAATCTTAACATAAATAAATGTTAATAAATGTGTCCTTTCCATACTCAAACTCTTTTTGTCCAAGAAGACCTGTATAATATATTTTCTCAGAAAATAAACTTGGCATACTTTTATCAAAATGTGTTTCCTAATGAACACCTCAAAGCAAAGATAACGGGAGCTGTGGAGATCTCTTTCTCCTGTGTGGGGTCAGGAAAAGACAGTGGTTAAGGTAATATTAAATTACTTCTAGCACACTGGAAACAGACTGCGGTCTTGTCTGAGACGATATAAACTCAGATCCAAAAGAAAGAGTCATGATACCCGGACCAAGCGTTTATGGTCTTATTAGTTCTGACGTCCACGCAAACTAAACTGAAACACCACATAACTGGTAATAACATTACCATTAGTGAGAGCTAGGATAGGGAATGTCAGGCAGAGGAAGAGGAACTGTTGCAAACTGGATTCAAACTTGCACCATCCGCACAAGCACCCCATAACTCAATGTGCCAGAGCACATTCGATAACTGCAAGGCTCCAATTTGGAGAGATCATTTTATTTAAACCAGCTCTCCACGAGGCTCTTATAACAGAATAAATAATGAAGCACAAACATGCACACGCCACAGGAGACTATTCGGATAAATCTAGAGCAGACCGGTCAATGAGCGCAAATCTGTGTGTAGACAGCTGGATCTCTTCTATTAACCAGTCATGCTGCCCAAACCTGCGCCGATCGGCACGTACGAATCTCTGTTACAAGCTGGACCGGCCAAAGGGGGGCAGTGTTGATCTTTTTTCCCCCCATCACTTCTCTCACTCCCTTTTTGAGTCGTCATCTATCTCTATTTCTTCCACCTCTGTGCCCATGTCTCCATTCCGTTCTCCGTCTTTCCCTCCTTCCTCCACATTTCCCTTTACCTCCTCTCTTTTTCTTCTCTTTCACCCTCACCGCCTTACATACTCTTTTTCATTACGATCCCCTCTCCCCCCCACCACTCCCCTCCCTTCAGCTCTTTCTGCAGATGGCTTAATCATGAGTGGTGTAAAAGATGTGTCTCCTTCTTCCTGCCGGATAATGTGTGTGAGCCAAAGACTCCTCAGCTGAGCACGGAGGGAGAGAGACGGAGAGAGAGATGAGGGGTGAGAGAAAAGGACTCAAATGACAGAAAAAAACATTAAAGAGAGGGAGAGAGAGAAAAAAAAAAACAGGAAAGAGCGACAAAGATAGAGAGAGAGAGAGCAGGTAGCCAGGCAACAGTGGCTGTAATGTTGAGCAGATGGTGCTCATAGGAGCCATGATGGACGACAGTGGGCAGCAGCCACGAGAGAGAGAGAGACCGGGAGAGAGCAGCGTAAATTAAGTCTCTCTTTTATCCTCTCTTCCTCCTCTTTCTGTCTCCATTGCTGATTCCGTATCCGTCTTTTTTCTCTTTCGTTCACACGTGTGAAGCACTCTTGATCTTACCGTTTGTGCTTTGTCATCCTTCTCTGTCAACTAAAAAGGCTGTTGAAGACGGGAGGATTGGTGCAAATACAGTAAGAAATGTTTCGTATAATAAGATGGTTTATAAACTGACGGAACGATCACTGCGACTTGAAAATGTTACTGAAAGGTAGTGGTGCATATTTTCTGCAGCACTAGCAAAAGCAAAAAAGTCATTAGGGCATTATCTGTCTCCAAACAGGTTTCCGGGACACTCCCACTGCTCATGTTTAGGAAAACATGTAGCACTGCCCCTAAATTCATGCCATTGGTCTCGCCAAAAGCTGACCCAACAGCATCACCACATAGTTTGCACTCTTTATAGATGTCAGCTTAGAAATGGTTCGAATATCTTTACCTACTAACATTTACCTTCACTTAACATCCTACACCCTGAGTCTGAGAAAGCAAGTTAAAACTAAATTTGTAATTTCTGTAGCACTAGCATCACTAAATGGAACTGAAAATAAATACAAAGTTCTGGCATTAGGACTCTAGATGACAATGACATCACAGCTGTTTGGCTCTTTCCTGTATCGGTAGCCAATGAGCTCACTGCTCGACATGCTTTTGGTAGCAGTTTGCAATGCACTTCAGAAACCTTCCACCATCCCCAGCTCCACCTTTATGTGGGATCCTCATATTATATGTTAGGGCTGGGCGCTGTACTGGTATTACTGTGACTACTGGTATTTTGTTGTCACATGATATGGATTGTGTTATACCGTAAATATTCATGGATTTTATTGAACGGACAGACAAAGATTTTTTCCCCCAGCGGTCATTACTGTGTCATTAGAGAAAGAATGAGCTGACATAAATCAGAACCAGATGATGTTTGCTCCAAATGCACAATCAGCTTTTCAATTTATTTTGGCTGATATATTTCTGGAACTACACAATCTGTATTATAATAACATCCCAAAAATATTTTTTTTTGTGGAAATATTACCAAGTCTGTAAACGGCTGTTAACACAGGACAGAGAGGTTGAATACAGACACAAATAAAATACTGTAGCAGGCAGCGCAAGATCACGGTTCACAATGCTCCAAATACAAGAATAAAAACATAAATATTGACGTAGGCGAAGGGGTTTGATATAAATGAATCTCTGAAGAGAACGTTTAGATGGCATTTTCTTTTTCTCCTACTTCCGCGTTCATAAGCGCAGGGCAGAGCAGCTTTGTTTACAACGCTAATCAAGGAAACGCTATATTGAGAATGTTCCATTAGCGCCACATATCGCACACCCCTATTAAATGTGTGGCAGCACTTATTTCTTACATGCTCACAGCGGAGCTGTATGTCTCTCGACGTCACCTAAGTGTGATGTTTTACCAAAGCCAACAAACAAGCAGGCAAGACTATCCAACGGCAGTGAAAAAGTTTAGCTCATCTGCATTTGTTAAAGGTGTTGAAGGATGTGCTAAGGAAAACAGCTCACTGCAGTTTGCACAAAGCAATACATAGTGCAATACACAGAGTCAGAGTGATTGCTTTCATTGATCTCATGCATACACACACAAACACACATTGATTACCAGTAGTGAGCCTTGGCCCAGATCAGACACTAATCTGAGGGGCTTGCTCACAACATCCCCTCTAATAATACACCACGCGCCAACACATGGCCCTCATGAGGGCGTTTGTGTGTGTGGGTGGTAGTAGTAGTGACTGGCCAATTCAACAAATTTGAGTACTGACAGACGTGCACATAAACCCAAGCTATGACATCTTAAACGTGTTAAAGAATTTTGGCAATGTCAATAATGCATGAATTTAGCGTCGGCTGATCATTTGCAAGTTGAGGCCCAAAATTGTCTCAAGAGACAAAGCTCGAGCTGCTCCCAAATGGCTGACAGAATTTTTTTTAATGATCAGAGCCTGGTGGCATACATATACCCCTGTAACCACTGCTCTTATATTTATGCATGCATTTTTATGCAAAGGAGCTTGGTGCTTTATCAGTTCCTGGTAACCGAAATTGCAACTATCTCATGGTTTACTGTTACTCTCAAGCAGCACTACCTAAGAAGGATCGATTAAACAGACTGATGAAATCAAAATACACTACAGCAAAGGTGTGGAGGGGCCGCAGTCTATCCAAACCACCAGGTGCTGCTGCCTGCTCTATCAGATTATTTGCTTGAATATCAATCATGTCAAATCTACTGAGAGAGCATGTGCACAGACAAACGAGGGCCTGGCAGGCACAGGATCACCAGCCAAAACCAAGAAACTTACATCACAAACTGAGCACCAACAAAAGCGTATTTTACATGCTCCTTACATCTAGTGGTGCAACAACAAAGAACAAAGAAATGCCAGAGCAGTCGTTCTTTTGTGTGCCAAAACCTCCATAACACACCTGTTATATCCCACTCTTCCATCCCCTTTTGCACAAACTCTCCACCTCTCGCTACCCCCAACCCTTTGCCCTCCCTTCCCTCCGCATGTTGCATTATCTCTCCCAGCTTCTATATTCCCTTTCTCCCTCTCTCTATCCCTCTGCACAGAAGCCATTAGTGGTGGCCGTAAAGCCATATTTCTGTCTACAGCTCAATTACACGCACAGACACTCACGAGTGCGCAGGTTCAGCGCCAGTTCATTGAGCGTTATGAATAGATATCCATCCGCAACTCTGATTTCTCTCCATATGAATCCCTAATAAACAATTCCACTAAACAGAATGAAGCATCAAATCATGATGTTAGCCCCCAGATGTTCATTTCAACAGCCAAAGTGGCTGACCACATCTACAAAATCAGATGTGTCACTTAAAATAGCGTGAAATTAAATTAAACGATCGCTCTTTGAGAAAGACGGGCGTTAAAATGCAAGATACATTGTCTGAATGAGGCCACTTGTTTTCCTTTGTTTGGACAAGTCTGCGGCGTGAAATCGTGCATTGTTCGTTGGCTTTGCCTCAAAGTTTCAGAAATAAATAGTGAGCGCACACGGCTCAATTAAACACAGACGGACTCTCTCTGTGTGGATCTGCAGGTAGAGGTAAGAAGAGAAAATGATGAAATCTGATGTAAGGATGAGAAAGTAAAGATAACAGAAGCACAGCAAAATAGATGTCTCCCTCATGCTTCCTCGCTCTGTTACGCTTACTCTTCCTGTCTTCCACTCTTCTTTTCTCGAGGATGAAATGCAGTATTCTGAGCTATTCTGTACTCTTTTCTAAAGGTAAAAAAAAAAAAGGTAAGGAATGCCATGTAGAGGAATGATGGACATACATAAATACCTGGGCTAATTTGTTCATGTTCTCAGATGGCAACAATAATGCAACACATCTTTTGCACTTTCTACCCTGGTTTTGGAGCAAAACCTGTGAAATTCTCCAGTCTGCAGATTTGCATGCATACGTGCGACCTGCATGTGTCATACAATATGCAGATTTACCCTTAAAACAAAACAGAATTCAGAGTTGAATGTCACAACAGGTGCCTGCGGGTGTCTGTTTCAAAATCTTCTCTCATTCTATCTCCTCTTATCTCTCCTTTGTTTCTCGCAGCTGTGCCTTGTTGAAAGCGATCATGACTAATTATTCAAGGCTCAACAGAAGCAGAAATTATGATGAACTTTATTATCCGAGTGAGAGAATGAAAGAGAGAGAGAAAGAGAGCGGAATGTTTTAAGCTGTTGAAATGGTGTTTGATTGGTGAAGGGTTTTTAAGTGCGTCTGTGACAGATTAATTGTCATCTTTTACTGTCTCACTTTCCTTGGATGAGTGAACCAATCATGGCTCTTCTCTCAAGAGGGTAGATAAAACGACCAATCACAGCCTCACATCTCCTTTCTTTATTGTCCAACATTCCCACACAGGGAGGCAAGCTCGGGCTCTGATAAATCGAGTGTGTGGGTACGTGTGGAATGAGGGAAGCAGAGTGTGTCAACACTACATATGAGCTTTGTTCCAAATCCTAGTAAGCTTCCTACCTAGAGAGCATTTTAAGGTACCAAAAACTACAAAAAGGCAATGTTACGATACCTTGTAAAGGCCAATCAAAAATAAACCTTCTCCTCCATGCCGTTCCAAACCTGTGCAATGTACCTTTTTCCGTGGAACATGGAAGATATCGTTATTATTGTTACCAACATTCTTTAAGATATCTTTTTGTGTTCTACAGAAGACAACATACAGTTTTGGAACGCCATGAGATTGAGTAAAATATAGAATTATTCATTTTTAGATGAACCACCCCTAGATAACTTGTTAAAGGTAAAGGTGAAATCATAAGTAGCACAGGCCCATTGCACAACAGACAATCCCACAATGCACTGCAACAATGTTCATTCAAAGTATGAGAAATTAACTATATGTATCATTAACAAATGTCTTTTCCGCACCACATTTCCACATCCTTTGCATTTTTATGCTTATCTGTGTTTCAGGCTGTTAGCTTAGCATCATGCTAACATCCGACCCCATTGGAATCGATTGCGATTTGGGTTATATGTGTGGGATATATAGGAATGCTGCCTACATTAACTGCGTGACATTTCGGATGCTATCTTATTAGATGTTGTCTACATAGGCGCTAGGTTTCGGAAAGCAGCCATTTTGTCTATAATCGCATTTGCAACATGACAGCATTGTGTGTTTGTGATGTGTACGAGCATGCGCTAACACGGCTTTAGTGTTCGGTTTCACAACCACCCTCTCCCAGGCACTTTTTCTCCTGAGCGGCAATTACCAGGGCCTTGATTTATGTGTCCAGTCAAAGAAGCCTCCTCCCCCTCTTTTTTCCTTCTCTCTCGCAGGCCTTTTATCAGCAAGTCACTCTCTAACAGCACCGCAACCACCCCTGAGACAGACCTCATCAGATAACGCACGCACGCACGCAATGAAATCTTTAAGAAAAAGGCCTCATCCTCTCGCGGATGGGGCGCAATCGTTTAAGTATCTGAGCGCGTGGTGTCCATGTGTGCTCGTATACGTATGCAGCGTGTTGTATGTTAATGCGGAGGGCACCACATGCAGCTCTTTCTCTGTCCTGCGTGTTCTGTCTAAAGTGAGGGATGGGTGGGGGGAGGGGCAGAAGAATGCATGGCCTCGGGGGACTTCCGATCCTAGAGTGAGGGAGGGAGAGAGAGAGAAGGACAGGGCTATGGAGAGGAAAAAGGGAGGGAGTGAAAAAGGGAGGTAAACAATCCGGCACACTTACAGAGCGCAGAGGGGAAATAGAGAGGATGGGTAAACGTGTTTAAGAACACACACACACACAACACCGCCTCAAAAGAGCTGTTCGTGGGCGAGACTCTGACACACACTCGTTCGACAAGAAGAGGGAAAGGCAGAGAGGAAGAGACGAGGTGTCTTTTTTTTTTTTTTTTTAAACAGCGTGACAGTGTTGACTGTTGACGGCTGGGAGTGTCATTGTGGGCAACGAGAGGGAATTACCAGACATGAAGCAAACTAATTACTGGCTGATTCACTAATTACCTCCAGAGAACGAGACGGAGAGAGAGCTGCTAAGTGAGCATCACCCCTCCTGTCATGAAATAATGGGAGAGGAAAAGAACAGCAGCCTGACACAATGTGCTTCGTGACATCATAATGAGAAATGAACAAAGGCCTATTTGTTGCGTTTTTCTTAAACGTTAAACGATGTTGCCGTGTGAACCTGTTGGTTTCAAACTAGAACTGCTGTAAATACACACAAACTAAAAATTCAATGTATTTCGCAATGTTTGCTTGCTGTTGATGTCAGGCATAACATCTAGTTTGGCTTTTACAGTACGACCTTTATAAATATACACATTTGATAGTGTTCGCCTGACATAAGCGCAGAAGTTATCCATGTCTAGAGTTGTGCTTTTTTCTAAAAGTTACGAGTAAAAAATAGAGTTGTAGGTGTCTTTTAACTCAAAAAACAAGCGCTGATCAATGTAGGTATTGATCGTTTTATTTTTTTTGCTGTCTTTAGTAGTTCTGCCTCATTCGCTTCTTTTCAAACTGTGAAACAACGTCCTAGCTCAGTGCTGCCTCCTTGTGGACACACTACTCTAATTAGCCATGTTAGTACTGATAGAAAAACTGTGCTGTGTAAATACAGTACACAAAAAGGTGAAGGCTGATGATGAAATACACGTCTGTACACATAAGCTTATGCGTAAAGTATGCTTTAGGTATTAGTTGGTCATAAATGCATGTCAATAAATAAACCTGCAGCAGTCTCATAAACAGTGTTTTTTCCATTTACGGATCATATTTCATACCTGCTGAGTATCAACGGATTTGACAGATAAACAAGAGTTGCTTATGTGTGTTGCTTGTTTTCCTCTAGGTCAAGTATTTCAATCGATGTTAAACACAATGAATCATTAAAGAATAAACCGTATCAGTGCTATTGCTAAAATATTTAGCATAAAAATGTAAATTGCATACAATGAAACAATGCTGAAAATGTGCATAGCGTTAAAAATATACGCAACTGGACCTTGTGAGCTATACTTGGGTGTGTCATGAAAGCTCAGTGCAAGTAGACTATTGAGGGTCTTTACGGTGCGTTTCCCGTCCCGACAACCACCACGCCCAAAGGTGATATTGTGGCTCCTGAGAGGGTCATGTCTATATTGATTTCCTCTCTTAACTGCTAAAGAGGGAGAAACACCGTGGAAGAGAGAAAGAAAGAAATAAGAATATGACAGCGACAGAGATGTCGGAGGGGAGTGGTAATTACTTCGATAAAGAGACAGAGCAAGGGAGGGAACGAAAGAGAGACTGTTTGAGAGAGTGACAAAAGAGAGCGAGGGAAGGAGGGAATGCTGACACTAGCGGAGAGATAAAGATCTAGATAGAGGAGAGAAAGAGAGGCTCATTTGCAGTCTGTCTTTGTGGAGAGGGTCATGAGCTTTTGCACACGCTCAGAGCGTGCCTGTCTACATTAGCTAGCAGTACGCGTAGCGACGAGGGCTAACACTAGATCTCACACACGCTCCGCAACGGAGGGATGAAAGACACAGGTTAAGACCCTTAAATATCACTGGGATTTAGGTCTGAGAGAGAAACAGTGAGAGAGAGAGAGAAAGATACAAATAAAAGTATGAGTTTAGTAGAAAAGAAAATGTTAGCTATATTGAAGGGATAGTTCACCAAAAACAAACATTCTGTCATTAATTACTCACTCTCGTTATTAGACCTATGTTCATCTCCAGAACAAATCAAGATATTTTTGAGGAAATTCAGACACTGCATAGCAGCAATGCTCAAGGTCCAGAAAGGTATCAAAGACATTGTTAAAACAGTCCATGTGACATCAGTGGTTTCGCCTTAATTTTATAAGCTATAAGAATACTTTTTGTGTGCAAAGAGAACAAAAATTACATTCATCAACTTTTCTTCTGAGTCTGTCTTGAATGTGGTAGGAACCTGGATGTCTATGCAGGATCAGAAAGCTCTCAGATTTCATTAAAAATATCTTCATTTGTGTACCAAATTCATTTTAATTTTTGGGTGAACTATCCTTTTAAATAAAGGACGTGACAAGGAAAGGAAGGAAAGGACGTGACAAGTGGCCAGGTATGGTTTCCCATACTAGGACTTTGCATTTAACCCATCCATCTATTGAAGGTGGTATTGAAGGTGGAGAGAGCGCTGGCTACCCACAATCCCTGTCGGACCTGGGACTCGAACCCACAACCTTTGGGTTACAGGTCCGACTCTCTATCCATTAGGCCACGACTGAGAGAAAGTACAGGTCAAGGTCACTCATGGCAATATCTTCAATATATCAGCGAGTGTAAGATCAATGTTTTTTTATAGTATTACTTAAATGCTGACCATGTTACACAGCTTCTAATAAAGTTAACAGCTGTCTAGTAGCTCATTAGCAAGTTTTATTTACTCACCTAAGCCAATTTTACTCACATTTGGCAAGTGTTCAATTTGGATTCTGCATACAGCGGTGAAAAACCCTCTCTCACACACAGATAGAGGCATGTAAGCAATCATACACACATGAAATACCACCTGCAGTGAAATTAAGCTTTTAGCATCTGTAGTAAAACTGACTCGGGATTTTTCAGTATCTAATGGTCATGAAAAAGACCACTTTCCTCCATTTCAATAAACACCTGAAGCCGTAGCCTGTGTATTGGCCAATTTGCAGCAACACTGCACCGCTTGAAGAGTCGAAACTGCTTCACTTTAATTTGTCTCTCTCTCCCAATGGAGCACGCCAAACTGGGTGGGAGTTTAGAGAGCCATCATAATGTTCGCAACCATCCCTTCTTGGGATGTGCTCAAAAACTTCCAAAATAAACTAGATGTGGGTCGTTTGAATGATTTGTTGACTTATGCTAGCTTCTTATTGTCACTTTTGATCAATTTAAGGCATCTTTGCTGAATATAATTGCCTGCCCCCAAAATTTTTAAAAACATCTGACCTCAAACCTTTTGGATGAATTCAGAAAGCATGCTAACAGTCCACTGCTAGCTATTGTTAACATGCTAAAGCACATATTGAAACATTCAGACTCTCTCTGAGACGCTTCTTCTAAGTTCATCCCACTAAACAATATTAAGTACTACAAATATTTTGATTAACTAGTCAGTCTTTTTGTTCCGAACCATTACTTTATCTCTCCTCCAAAACATCTAAGCAACTTTTAATGCCACAAAGTGTTACATGAGGCCAGTTTAAGTTGTCTAGCTTAAAACAATCAGCAATGAGAAGACATGTAACATGAGAATAAGATGGCCGCAAACCTTTCTACTCTTGAAAAGCTAAAAAGCTGTTCAAGGAGCAGAAATGTGATTGGTTCAAACTAAGGTTAATGCATGTTCAAGTCTGAACTTGTCAAGTTAAACAAGCAGAAAATCTCTTGTGTGATAGTGGATGTCTGATGGGATGTACAGCTACATCCAAAGAAAGCTGCGTACTTTGAATAAGAGAACAAATTGCTAAGCAAGGCTAAATATAATTAGTAAAAGTCATTTAGGAAAGGCTGTTAGACACACACACACACACATCAGCATACACACTCAAAGTTGTGCATGAATTCCCAGGTGAGTCTGAAGACATGACCATGGCTATTTTTGTCTCATCTACAAAAAAGAAAAGGAAAGAAACGGAAAAGGAGGAACGGAAACAAGACTCTAAATATAGTTCAATGCGACATTCCAGAAGAGAATAATACTCTTTCCTGCAGTTTGACCAGATTGAAAGAGCGAAGAGAAAGAAGAGAGCGAGAAATACAAGTAATAAAGAGTCACACAAACATGATATTAATGCCTTCAAAGACCTATTTTGAGAAAATACAGCATACTTCCACTTCAGCAGCTTTCCAACTTGCTAGCTCTAAACAAACTACCTTCAAGAAAAGCTCAAAAGAGAGCGAAAAGATAGCCACACAACTATTTTTAAGGGTTCCTTAAAAACCAAGTAGGTTACAAACACGTAAATGTATAATTGTGATTTAATGTTGACTAAATCGAATTTAAATTACATTGGCATTCTACTGTACTTCTGTGACACTCTCTCTAGTTCTTTAGCTAATGATTTATAATGTACAGATTTAAGTTATAAACAGAGTATCACGTTTTTTCCATGTTTAAATTCCACAGAAGTTCCTGCAAAATCAGTGCACAAATTGTGACAAATGTCCACAGGCCTAGTTTTGATGCACCTCACCACGTAATTTTGGTTTACTTGGAGCTAGTGTACAGTAAGCAGCCTGACCTTTTACTTGCTGGAGACGGAAGAGGGAGAGACAAGATAAGGTAAGAGCTTTTTCTGCAAGTTCAGCAGGAACTGTTTGTGCTATTCCAATCCAAGGGTGACATGTGGGAAGGGAGGGCAGACATAATCAAACGCTCAAGAGCAGAGAAGCACAGAGAGATGAAGATGGGCCATTCAGACCAATCACACCCTGAGACTGATGAGCAAATCCATCTAGCTTAATAGCAGGCATCAGAAAGAAAGACAGGAAGTGGCATGGAGAACACATGAGAGAGAAAGAGAGAACGAGAGACAGATAGGAGCACAGGTCAGCAGGAAAAGAAAGGGTTTGCTGACTTGTCAGATTTAAGCTCTCCTCCTCCCCCCATGCTTCATTAGGACGACTATAACGCACTTTTACAACAACAGAAGGCAGGGCAACTTCTATTTTGTCCCATTCAAATCAAGAGATTTGTAAAATAATAATAATAAATAAATAATACAATACGAATGCAATAATATAAACATTTTGGTCATCGCAGATCATTTATTATTTATTAAACAGTTCATTATTTTACCAAATGTAGATTAATGCTAATTTTGAGATTTGCTAAAAATAACATTTGTTAAAGATTAAATTTAAGAAAGTGTTGCATAATATATATATATATATATATATATATATATCTATATATATATCCAGTGCCACATGCAGTTTTACAAGCTGTTTGGACTGAAATGTGTGTTGGGAGTGTGTACACACAACCACCCTACAACGATAAAGATCCACCGGTAGTTTTCTTTTAATGTAATAAAAATAAGCTGCCCCTTCTGAAATCAAGCCATTTTCACATGCATTCAAATACACTCCCACAATATTTGATTGACTGCAGCGTGTCACACAGACTGAACTGGTGTCTTCTCAGACCTGCCCTGAGTGAGCCGTCATCAGACCGTGATGCAGAGACAAGCAAGACTCCTAAGAGATTGAGGTGTTTTGTTGTTGAATGTATTAATGAACATAGCAGTAGTGATTTACTCCCAACATCTGAGTGACTGAAGACTGAAGGTTCTGATGGAAAAGGCGCCCTTAATCAACGAAATGCATTTATGTTCATGCGAATCATTCATGATCCAGCCTCACCTACAGAAGCATTGAGTAAAATGTCTTTTAATGAATCTTTGCAAATCGCCTTTCCTAATAATGTGTTAATTAACAAGTTCTACTATGAATACGGCTAAAAAAAGATCCTCTGAGAGCGCCTCGGAAAAGAGGGGCGGAGTCAGCGGAGCTCGTGAAGATTTAAAGGGGAAGTACACCAAACAGAGTGATTTCCAAAGAGCTGTTTTTGAAAGGGTAACTATCTTTGAGAAATTTAAAAACAAACTATATTACAAACTTTCCATAGAGACCCTAAAGATTCACATAAGCTAGTGGAAAATTGTCTTTGTATGACTCCTATAAGAAGAAATGATCAAAAGACTACAAGTTTTTTTACATTTTTTTTTTGCTTTGCCATCAGAAATAAAATAAATATAAAAATATTTTACGGTTAACAATTAAAAATAAAAAAAAAGTTTTTTTAAATGTACAAAAAAACATTTAAAAATCAAGAAAAAGACAAATTCCCAAAACTAACGAATAAAACAAACTTAAAATGAATCTGTAACTTTCCAACTTATGTGTACCTGTATATTGTGTCTAAAATGAAAACACTTAAAAAAAGTGTCCTATTACTAGCATAGTGCACCCTCATCTACAGAGGTGATTCCCACGCCAAGGTCAAACGTCTCGAATAGCAAAAAATGACAAACATATAAACAAATACTTTCCAAATCGGTTACAGCACAGTGAGTTAAAAACACCTTCTACAGAAGTGTATATTTCAACATGACTTTCAACAGGACTGTGTGTGTTCTTGGATATCCGGAAAAAAGAAATCCATGTGAGTTTCAGTGATGCTTTGCAATATACAGTATGAAAATATCTGATGGGTGGGTCACTCCAAATATGTTATTATACCGAATTGACCAGAACAATCCGCAATGATCTGAATGACCAGTGAGCAGATCATCAGCAAATCCCCACAAACACTTAAAGAAGAACAGAACTGAACAAAGTGGAGAAAAAGATGGTGGAAAGGAAAACCATGCAACAAGCTGAAAACAACAGCGATAAGGCACAGAAAACATGCCGAGGGCATGAGGAAGGTAGAGGCTGATGACGAATAGAGCAAGAGAGAGAAGAGAGAAAGAGCGTGAAATAGTCTCTACTGCCAGATTAGCGTCTGTCGTAACATTATCTCACTGCTGATAGGAGCAAGAGCTGGAAAGAGCAACCATTAGGGAGGAAGACAAAGAGTGAAGGAGGGATGAAAAAGGAAGGAGGGGGAGAAGGATGGAAGACTTTATGGCTGGAACAAGACGGACCTTTTACCACCACACACTAAAAAAAGGCAGAGAGTAAGAAAAGACTGGCAAAAAGAAGGGACAATAAACAAGTGATGGAATATTGTGAGGCCACAAAAAAAAAGGAGTGAACACGACTAAAAGGGAAAAATAATGAAAAGAGAAACAATATATTTTTAAAAAATCCAGGCCATTTTAGCCATCATTTCTAGGGTTTGATTCACTCATGTTATCCACTACACTTTAAACCAAGTAACATTTGAAATACTGACAAGCCTGTTTCATATTTCTATATAAGGGTAAAACAAGACTTAGAGTCAAGATTTAGGCTTTAGATATAGTTTAAACATAGAATATCAAGTTCAAGCACTTCAACTATTATTTAACTAAATTTATAGTGCACAATAGTGAGAAATCTACTGCTCAGTGATGTAGAGCTAGTTTACATGATGGTGTAAGCGTACGTTTTTTTATTTTTGATATATCATTTTTTTTAACTATTATTTGAAATCTTGATGTTGTCATATTTTATGCAATTTCATCAAATAGGGTGGAAAGAGTAATTATACCGACCAAGACCATTCTAATAACAAAACCTCACAGAAATCATAATTTACAGTGCTAATACTTGGATGTTTGAGCTATTATTTTCCCACCAAAATGATGCCGCTTATATGATGATGTCGTCAGGGACTGGTTTTCGTTAAAAAGATTTTACAACTAGGGTGGAGATTTAAATGAATGTCACCAAAAAACGAAAATTGGCACCCTCATATCATCCCAAACCTGTTGTAAAATATATTTGAAGGTGATTAAATTATGACAATCACCAATTTTGGATGAACCATCCCTTATATAATATGGACAAAGTGAAATCCTATAAACTGTCCCAAGATATATGAACCTCAGAACACCTCTGTAAATTCTCTTCTATTTCTGCAAACATCACTATAGTTTCTTACACAACCTGAATAAGGAAATTGTTTTCATTTGTCCTGCTCCAGTCGTAAAACCACCTTCCCTCATTGATGTTCTCTTCTTGACGCACACCAGACATCAGAGGGGCTGAGAGAGAATGCCTGGCATTCCTGAGGCAGAGCCAGAGCGAGGGCCGAGCTTTGAGGGAGGACTGATCCTCCTCAAGCCTCACACCTCCTTCTCAGTGCTGGAATGCAGCTCCTTAACCTCTGTGCGTTTTATTCACACAAACAAACAGTACACTGCAGAGTAGGCTGAGGTACATAAAAAAACACAGCTTGATTTAATTTTATAAACTTAGGTGGTGCAAGTGAGGAGGTAACAGGGTTGAAGTGGCTTTGGTGATGAGGCCAAGTACCTAATCTACATATTTTCAATCAAATATGGAGATTAGGCAGCGGTGGAGGAAGCCAAGATTACTGTTGTGGTTTTAATGGTAGTAGATGACAACAATCTTGAACTACCGTATACTTCAAGGTATCACTGTTGTAAAAGTAAAGTATGCCTAGATTAGCTTAAATGTCTCCTGTAATGCACAGTTTTTGGTTCTTTTTATTATACTTCACAGTCTTGTACCCTGATTTTCAAACGATTATTTTTGAAATTATTTTAAATAAAAGTTTGTAATGTTACGATTCACCTCATAGCTGGTTGGTTTCGTTTATTGCTTGATATTTAATAAAGGCTTTTTTTTAATCCCTACAGGAAAAATAATCTGCAAAAATGAACAAATTAATGAAATTCATTTGTTTGTGTTGCACGCCGTCTCAAATCATGCTCAAAGAAAGTGCTTGAGAAACGGCGGTTTCCACTCAAAGTTTGATTTCAACTTTGGAGCAAGACTGTATGATATTCACGTTGTATGATTGATTGATTTTCACGTAGAAAGGGCAACTGTACACCGCATTATCATTCATGTTTTCATATCCATTGGCAAAACTCAAAAAATGAACAAATGAAATCATCTTTGAGAGCAAAAGGCACCCCCTGGTGTTTCAGGGGCCCTATGCAGCTTGCGTATTTTGCGTATAGGGAGAACCGGCTCTGACTAACTTCATGCAATGAACACTAAAGCTTTTACATCTTTGATTAATTGAGTCAAAATCACACATTCGGTTGTAAAGATGTAAAACTTGCCTTAAGTGCTTTTTCATATATGCATGCTTACATTTTTCAAAGCCTTTATGGACAGGAAAAAAAGAGCATTAAAATGTTGCTTATTGCAATATCATATTGCCAAAATTGTTCCTTTTCAACTACTTTAGGACAAACCATCTGGTCTTGACCAGTGTGTTTCCATTTGACACCCACTGTCAGGTGTGAAGCGGCCTGACGTCTCCATATCCTACCTTAGCTCTAATGGTGTCGATGAAGCAATAGAGTCTCCTTCCCTTTCATCTACTCTGATTTACGATCAGAGCTACCAAGATTGCCTTTAATAGCCCCGACAACGCAAGGTCTCGCCTCACAAAGACCCACGCAAACACACACCATCCCGCACTTCTCCTCGTCAAGGTTAAAGCGGACAAAAACAAATAAATGATCACATCATGACCGATGTCTCAACTAACTGTGGACAATAAAATAACCAGTAAGGGCTAGGGATGCTAATGAGGCTGTGGAGGTGAAGGTGTTTATGGCTAAAACAAATGAAACCGCGGTGGAAGGCGGTCAGGGCCTCAATCACGCACCGCATATGCCGCCAGCGGCAGGTAGGTCTGCTAAGAGCGGCAGCAAATTCCCTCCCCTTGACAGTGAAGCTGAAGCTGGTCGCACCGGTGATAAATGGCCCTCTTCGCAGCAGGGTCGTCCTCACGGGAATACCGGGTTTTTGTCTTTTGACTCCTCCCGGGGTCCGCAGGCCATGACGTTCCCAAATGAAATCCGGTTAAGAATTCCTGCATGCCCTCTCTGCCTCCTATTTTAGAACCCTTACCGCTGCAGCGGGCACAAAGATGGCGTTCTTCATGGCAAGCTGCAAATCCCAAGTGAGTGATTGAGAAAAATGGGGGTTTAAAATGGTCTCTTGTTAAAATGGTGAGGAAAGAAAGATCAGGGTTGACAGAACATGGCAGATGACATATGAGCAGCAAAAATAAATAACAGAACGCCTTGAGGACAGGCTAAAATGGGGATTCAGTTTTCTTACAATAAATCTGACTTTGGATACGTCAGCACATGTAGCGCAGATTTTACGTCACACTGAGGGGAAACGTCATTGTAGTGCTCAAAAAAAAAAAAAAATGCCAATGAAGCCCAGTCTTGCAAAATTCCCCAACAGTTTAAATGTAAATAAACAATTAAAAGAAACTACTTTAAATCAACAAATAATAATAAAAAAAAGAATAGCAATAAAACATAATAAAATAAAATCAGATAACCTGTGAGAAGAAGCTGTATTTTTTCCCTTTATTGATCTGGACATGTCTCTCTCTTGTCCATCCTGTGACTCTCCTGATCTAGCCCTCCCACCAGCTTACAGGGACACACACACACAAGCACACATACATCCCAGTTTATAGACAGGGTTTAGCAGCGTGGAGGGACAATTTCAAGCCTAGTCACTCCGCAGTGACCCTAAACCAGAGACCGCCACTGGATTAGACATTCTCTCTCTCTCTCTCTCTCTCAAACACATCCCTCAAACACCCATTTACAATCTGTTACACTGTTCATCGCTCTCTAATTCTTTCTAGATTTCTTTTCTTCTTCATGTGCTCGCCTAAACGCTGCTTTAATACTGGACACAGCTGTCTGAAAGATGGTTTTTCTTTGTGTTACAGCCTTCAAACTATTATTTTTTGTTACATCTATGTCTGGTCTGAAAATTCCTCAGGCACGGCCGGTCAAACTCACTCAAAGTTTTACTCTGGACATATGATTAAAAACATGCTGAGCTAGTAAACAGAGCTAATAATTCACATTAGTATTCAATTGGGGTCTTTATTTGGGGTTTATAAAACATCAGTTTAATAAAACATTATTTTTAGTCCTATTATTCTTTTTTTTTTTTTTAAATATTCAGAATTTTTTTTATGTTTAATCAATCTCATTATCTCACCATAACAAAGATACGTGTACAAATCTATTTTCACACTTTGTTTTAAACTGTCCTTATTAGACATTACACACATTTACTGTAGTAAGCCAAAACCTATCCCTAACCTTTCAAGTTTTTTTGTATAATTATACTGCAACAAGAACATTAAATATTAAAATAAAATTTAACCATATTAGTGCTGTTAAATCATATCCAAAAAAAAAGTTTTTTTACAAAAAGTGTACTATATACACATATATATTAATATTCAATGATTATATTTAACATTACATATAAATATATTTAATGTATAAACCTAAAATATTTTTCCAGAAATATATGCATGCATGTGTAGGTATTTATATATACCTAATATACACATTACACACACATATTATGTAAACAAACTTATTTTTAAAGAGATTAATCATAATTAATATCTTTAATATATATGTACATTAGTGCTGTCAAATGATTAATTGTGATTAATCACACTCAAAATAAAAGTTTTTGTTTACACAATA
>JAUYWG010000031.1:8676913-8709589 GCA_034779775.1 Enteromius afrohamiltoni
TATATAGATATATATATAAATAATTATATATAATTTTTTATAGTATTAAATAAAGGTCTGGGAACACTTGTGGAATAAAACTTCCGTTTGTATTATTTTTCAAATATTTTATTAATTATTATTTTATATTTATTTATTAAACATTATCTTAGCAGCAACCAGAGTGAAATTTTGAACAAGTTAAACACTTTTTTTAACTGTATTTAAAATTCCAAATGTTCATTATTTTCTCAATCTTATAGACCCAGGGTTTCATTTCATGCAATGAAGCAACTAATTTACCAAACGTATGTGGTGGGATTTGTTATTGATTTTCTATAGCAGAGATCTGCACACATATATCGCTTTACATGTTCTCTTCGGACAAAAGGGACATAAGAAATGTGTAAATGTCATATTATGAGAAACATGCGCATTGCATGCAAATTGTCTGAATATAGCGTCTGAGCTAAGCTTGCATCTTCTGGTTTGCTGACACAAATCTTAAATATTATGCTAGTCACTTCACTGCAGCTCGATTATCGTTTTAATTTGTGTGTAACAACATTTTCCAGTAATAACTACAAGAACTGGAGATGATGCTGTGCTAAAAGGAAGCAAAGTAGTAATTCTGATATGCAGACCTCAGGCAAAACAAAAATTAGCATTAGCGATGAAGACACCAGTCTGCCTGGTTTTAGGTGGCTGAGGAAAAGCAATGGGAGGAATTAGCAAAATGTTTGTCTACTACATGCAAAGCAATAAAAACTGATTTTTTCTGTGGAGGTGTACATAGAGCAAGCGTACCATATGATGCCTTACCAATTAAATGGAAAAATAACGTCAATAGTGTATTTAGAAGAAAGGAAATTACAAAAGAGCACAAATTTCCCTTTTTCTACTCCATTCTCTTTCATAGTACCTTCCTCACATTTAGTATTTGATTTCTTTTACACCTTTTCCATAATTCATCCCATCTTTTACTTATCGTCTACCTTAATTCAGCTTTTTCCTCTCATTCTCTCTCTTTTTCTTTCTCTCTACCTTGTTTCGCTCTTCTGCTGCATTTTCCTCAGGCGGCAAAAGAACCAACCATCATAAATCTACCCCTTTATTGCTTCTGAGGAGAGGCAAAGAGGGAAGGGAGGGGGACATGGGAGATGCAGGAGAAGAAAAAAAAAGAGAGAGGAAAAGGGGTGGAGGAATATCTAATCTCAGTGCAAGAGCTACAGGATCCAATGAACAGATGGATAAAATGAGAGGAGGAGAGAGGGAGCTTGGGAGGGGCTGAGGATGTCACCATTAATGAGAATAATTTACAGTTCAGAAGCTAGCAGACTCGAGACCTCTTCAGTAACTGAGACCACCACCAGCACCCCTCCAATTACAAAAGACATTCTAGCCCTATTGGCTGACTTCTACTTGTAAACCGTAGTTAACTGAGCGTGATTAGATAATCAGGCAACAAATAGTAACAAATTTCACACTTCTCATTAGCTGTGGACTGAAGGCCAGTTGTTAAGACCAATGAGCAAATGGCAGTGACATTCAACTATAATGAGTCATTTCAAAATCCTATCAATTTGTGACACTCAAAGAAGAGCTTTATTCTCTTCTTTGTTCCAAGGAAAGGGTTTTGGTGGCCACGGGGACATCGGAGGTTGGCGCATAGGCATAAATATATTACAGAGTGTCGATTTCCTATTCCAAGAGCTAGCTGTTGCTCAGGGCAACAGGAACCATTACTGTCCCACTGCACAACACATAAAATCCAGAGTTATGGGTGAGGACTTATCGGTTCGACTCTTGGCGTGTCTCTAGGCAAACTGGCCGATGCTAAAGCTTTATCTGAATGATAAAGAGTTAGCTTTTAGTCTTGTATAATCAGAACTTTGTCTAAAATTTCACAAATTTAGCATCTTATTATATCAATTTAAACAACAAGAGCCATCTAACTGGCATGTTAAGCAACCAATCAAAGGTCTGATACTTTTATGTGTTTTGAGGTGGGTTTATCTGAAAGTGGATTACACCACAGTAACAGAATGATTTAAATAAAGCGGACAGTTCCACTAACAATAATCATCTAGCCACAAAATCTCAAAAGATCCAATTCACAACTGCTGTACTGGTACATGAAATAATCCATTTAAATATCAATATTTTGCTCTCCATAACATAGCATGAATAAAAATCAAGGACCTTACCTGTACATGCTGCTGCATAGAGCCATATGGCATGCCTTGACTCAGCGCTTTTTGCTTTATAATCATCATCCTCTTATGATCTTCACTTAAATGGGCTGACTGGTTGGACATTGGACCTGGAGCTTGTGGTGGTCCACCCCCAGAGCCCTGCATGTAGGGCATCATTGGGTTTTTGGCTTGATTGGCCATGGGTGGCGTCATCCGTTGATTCATGTGGTCTACTCCACTGAAATGAGTCAGCGGCTTGGTGTTGCTATAAGAGAGCTGCTTATTGAGGTTGTTTTGGGCAGCCAAGTTATTAGGTTGCTGCTGCTGCTGTTGCTGGTTGAGCATGTTCATGTGGTTCTGTGGGAGGTAGTTGTTCATGCTTGGTGTTTTTGGCCCCATTGTGTTGCTAGCATTAAAAGCCTGCGTATACATCATGGGGCTATTTGGTTTGTCTGGGTTAAAGGGTCCACTGTACGGGCTTGTTGGTGCTCCTGCAGGCGACCAGTTTGCTGCCTGGGACTGCTGTTGGTGTTTTTGTTGGATAAGTTTGGCACGCTGCTGCTGATGAGCAGCCATTTGCTTCAGCTGCTCGGCCGGTGAAAGTTCAGATGTGGGCGGGACTGGAACACTTCCTCCCGTTCCCCCTGATCCAGGACCACCTCCTGTTACCGGAGTTGATGCCACGGGGCCAACACCAGGACCTGTGTTCATCATAAATCCATTCCCGGGCCTTGAGGCCTGGGTCTGCGCTTGGGTGGGCGTTTGTGGAGAACGTGCCACACAGTTAGCGGGCGATCCTGATGCCATTCCAACTGCTGGTGACTGCTGCAACGGTTGCTGGGGTGGTGTCCCATTGGCAGCAGTTGCAAATGGGGGACCAGAGGAAGATGGTCGCACCTGAGGTGACCCCATGGGCATCTGTCCACTCTGCGGTTGCGGTGTACTGTTGGGTGCCGTAGCTACAGAGTTAGGTGCTGGGTCTTGTGCAAGCTGCGTTTGTTCCGTTGTGGCCCGTGTAAAGTCGCTCACCTCCTTTTTCTCCTCAAAGTCCTCATTGAAGAGGTCGTGCATGTCGTCCTCAGGCACTGTGTTTGCCAACTCATCAATCAGTTCCTGCCATTCCTGGTCATTCAAATTAATGTCAGAGAATAGCTTGTTCTGATTTGAAAGCGATGTTTCCGATGATTCAATTCCACCGCCGTCATCCAAAGGCTCTTGTTTCATGTCCTTTAGTAGGCTAAAGCCATCTTCCAACTCCAGTGAACCGTTCAGTTTAATATCAGGCATTCCACCATTTTTGCCTAAATCCTCAGGTCGTCCAGTAATATGGTTTGTACCAGCATTGCCGTTGCCGGTTCCATTATTTGAGGAGGCACTGTTGTTGCCCGAGGGCAAGGTGGGTTTGATGTCCATTGGATGAAGTGGGGAAATGGGAGGGAGGCTACCAAGAGAGTCCATTCCAGTGCATCCTTCCTTACGGAGTCTCTTTGTAGTGGGAGAATAACTCCCATCACTGAGGCCATTTTGGTCACCATTTAAAGGAGACCGGGCACTGTCCAATTTTCTCTTCACCGTCTCCTGGAGCTGTGAGACGAATGAAAGAGAGAACAATGGTTAGAAGGTCAGGTCAATATGAAAACGTGTAAAGAACAACACACTTCAGAATACTGCTGTCATACATTCACACTTGTAATGCAACCCAGCGAAGCTGTTTTATAGGTGTATAAATAGTCAGGCCTGGTACTATTCAAACAATCATTTACATTTCAGAGCAGAAGCACGTCAGAGTGGTTTCTAGTCCAGAACGCCCAAATTTACATAGGTAATACATTCACGCTATCAAAACACTTCATAACAGCAAAAGTTTTCTGCCAGCGATCGTCATTGTGGTTATGTGCACATGTGTGAAAAAATGTAACATTCATTTATTCAAATTGCCTTGATCTTTTTGTTTATCTGATACAGCACAGAAGATCTTTTGCTGAGGTGTAGTCTTGACGTCAAATGAGGGCAGGAATTTTGATCAACAAAAACTGCTCACACTTAATTCCAGTGCTGGTTTTCCATAATCTATGCAGGAGTATGGGTTTAAACAGAGGCCTTGTTTAAAAAAAAAAAAAAGAAGACAACAACAATTTTTTTCTTTTTACCAATATGTAAATATGAAATAGTTACATTCAGATCAAATGCAAGCTAATCAATGTACAGATTTAGAACCAATCTGTGATGTAAACTTTCATATTTTTTAGCAAAGCTGTTATAAAGTGGATGAATTAGACTGACCACTGTAATCCTAGTGTGCATACATTTTTAAAAACTGGATCTTTTTTTTCTCTCCAATCAGGTTCCTGTGAATTTTTGACCAACCTAATAAGCCGATCGGTTGGGCAGCAAGTTCTATAGATAGTCTATCTGTCGCCTTGGAGAGTCCGTTTTGAAAATAAGTAGTTTTGCACATATCTTTTTTACTGGCACTGTACACTCAGACAAACACTGCACAAAGAATCACTGATAGGAGGGAAAAGGTGACGAGCGTCAATTATCGCTTTGCAGTTACATAGAGAGAGAAGAAAGCGAGAATAAGGGGAGGGAATCGGTTACAAAACAAACTGAGTTTCATTGTTCACACATGGACACACTTTTATCCCACAATGCTCTTCTGCTTAATTTGTCTCAGCCATTAAGCTGTGTCTAAGCCGCTCGACACAAGCATGCTAGACAGTAACACACATGTACAAGCCAACAGAGGTTAGGGACGGGAGAAAAGCCTTAAAATGCCATTAAATAGCATTACATATTGGCAAAATCAACCACAAATAAACAGGGGGAAAAAGTTATAATGTGAGTCTAAGCATTCCTCCAGTTAATCCACCAATGATTCTCTTAACATTTGGTTGCAGACTTTGCCGACGGTCCCTTCCGTCTTGCTTTTGCAGGGCAGTGCGGTGGGGAATGAACAACGGCAAATATTGAAGGGGAAAGAGTGATAGATGCCTCCTGAGAGGTGAGGATAAAAAAGAAGGTGAAAAGCATTTCCCATCATCTCTCCTCGTCTTTCTGTTTGTGCTAATGACTCTCACAGTGAACACACATTTAACGGTGTGTTAATTACAGAAGCGGAATGTGTGCGTAAACCCGGAGATGAAGATGAACCGCAAAAACATTAGCGACAAATTCTCCCCATGCACAACAGCAGGATCCCACCCACCTTCTTTGCTTATCCCAGTGGACTTCGGTATGTGTATGTGTGTGTGCAAATCTCACACACACACTCCACCGAAACATGCGAAATGAGATTCTGAAACAACAAGATTCATGGATCTTCTCTCTGAGTCTCCTCTGAGGCAATACGTCTAGTCCCCCTCCCTCCTTCTATCTCTTTCCCTCAGTCTGTCTCTCCCTACATGACCAGAAGAACAGCGAGATCATGATGGGAAACAAGAAAGGCTGATGTTTACTGGCTAGCTTTATGCAAAAGAAGGAGATAAGCAGGATAAAATGAGGCACGCGCACACACACAAAACATGTTCCGCTGCAGTCTACCTTGATTACACTTTTGCACCGTCTGGCTACGCTTAACAGAAATGGCATGTACTGTAAGCTTTACTGTAGCAGTCTCAATATGACCCTTGTGTTCATGTTGTCTGTCTGGGGTTGCATCTTTCATTGTTACACCTCTGTCGTGTGCAACAGCTAAGGGGGTTGTCAAGGCAACCGTTGTCATGACGGCTGTCAATATTCGTGCCGTTTATCATGCCATAAAGACGATTAGGATGACTGTCACTCACATGGAGAGAGAATGATGGGGAGAGAGAGAAAGAAATCAAGGCAGAAATCGAGAACAACGTGGTGCACATGAAACAGTAGCTTGGAGTACCAGCAGTGGGGAAAAAGAATTCCAAAAATAAATGAATAAATAAATTACATTTAATTAATTAAACATTTTTGAAAATAAAAAATGTTATAAAAAAAAATGAAAAATTAAATCCATTTAAATAAAATAATTTTCTATATATTTTAATAAATGTAACATTACTACCACTATTATTCTTATTTATTAAATAACTAATTAACTATAGGTGGTTTTCTCATTTCTATTAAAAGGAACCAGAATTACCAGTAAAAAAATAAAAATAAAAAAATAGTCCTAACAAACATATTCTGCTATGAGAACACGTCCTCTCAACACCTTACAAATTTGTGGATGACTTCGCTAAGCCTTTTCTCACTCCTGCACCCTACCGGCCCATGTGTGATGAATCCTCTCAGAGTGGCACACGATTGATATCAATAATGATCATCTTCCTGCAAAGACTCTGCATGCTAAGTGAGGCGTAATTAGGTATGTTTAGTACCAACCCCCTCCAGCAGACATCTCCACTGACGACCGGGGTCGAGTGGTATGGTACGGATGGCATAACTAGAGACGCCATAAGCTGCAGACAGAGACCAATCTTGCTAGCAGCATTTGGCTCAAAACCGCCGTAATGGGATCAGAACGGCGAGAAAACCTCCCCCAAGCCTTAACTAGCATGGCAGGGTTAAGAAAACACGCGGCAGAGGTAGAGACAGGAAGAGAGAGAAAGTCTGTGCATACGTGCGTGTGTGTGTGTGTAGCGGGGGGAGGCTGATGTTTGTTTTTCTCCATTTCACTGCCTATTAAAGTGTTCAGTAGCTCACACAAACACACTCCCTCTCCTGCTCTCTTCACAGTCACCATGTGGGAGAGCACACGGATAAAGGGAGGGAGAAAAATACAAGAGGGAGGGAGGGAAAGACAGAAGAGCTCTTCAGACAGACAGTAATGCTTTCATGTGACTGGAGAGAAAGAGAGAGAGAGAGAGAGAGAGCGAGCGCGCGCATGGGGGGAGAGAACCACCAAGGTGCAGTTGTTATAGCAACCTCCTGATCCCGAAGCCCCTCCCCCCCGGCTCCTGGGCTGAGTGCACTGGACACTTCTGCCAATAATCTCTCTCACTCTGTCTCTCTAGTGGTCTCCCTCCCTAATGTTTTCTTTCCTCTTTCTCCCCTTCTATACCTACCCTTACGCTTTTTTCCCTCTCATCTATTGAATTCTCTTCTTCTTTATGTCTCAATCGCTGTGCGCTCTTTGTCAACGTATGCAATACTAGCCCTGTATTACTGTCTTTGTCTTTTTACCGTATTGTACAAACTAACAGAAAACGCCACCTTGATTATATAGGGTGCACCTAGCAAATGAGCAAAGATATGTTGCGCTTCTAGGAAAGGAAATGGTAAATTGTCTCATGTATCAAATCGCAGCTAGGTACAAACTATGTCCGAACAGGTTTCCAGTGACATGACATTTGTCTATCCAAAAAAAAACTGTGAAAATTGTGCAACGTGGTGTGATAACCAACCAACCAGATGAGGTTTGATGTTTAAAATGTACAGCATAAAGAAAATTATTCTGGACCAGTTAGATTTTAGAGTGGGCGGAGCAACTAATTGTGGATGAGGTGGCATTTATTGTATTTAATACAAAGCATGAAAAATAAAAGCCCTAAACGTGTGTTTTTAAAGATTAAGCACAAAATAATCTAAATGGAGAAATAGGGTTAACGAGCATGCTCAACTAAACATCCTACATGTTTTTAAAATAAAATAATAAATTGCTATTTCAACTTAATGCAGTTCTTTTAAGATTTCTTTCTATTCATCAAAGAACCCTGAAAAAAACTGTATCACTGTTTCTACAAAAAATAAAGCAGTACAATTGGTTTTCAAAAATGATAAAACAAAGAAATGTTTATTACGCAGCAAATCAGAATGATTTCGGAAAGTTCATGTGACACTGCTGGCTGGAGTAATGATGCTAAAATGTAGTTTTTCCAGTTCAGGAATAAATTATATTGTAAAATATATATATATATATATATATATATACATATATAAACATTAATTATTAAATATTATAGTAACTGTTTTTTTTTATGAAATTAATGCAGCCTTAGATTTTTTTGTGCAGTGGTGTATATCAGACAACAACAATAACAACATCTTAGTTGACCTTAAAGCTCTTGCTTTATCCTCAGGAAGTCTTGTGTGTGAAGCATGTGTTAAAGGCTAAACCAAATAAGTGTGTCAAAGTGTATGTATGTGTGTTTGTGTTTAATCCACATCATTAAATTGAGCTCTTGAATATGCACTGTACAATAAAGGCAAACCGACCTTTGACACACAACAGATAACACAGCTAAACACACAACACAGGCCCTTACACACAGCCTCTCTCTAGTAAATACTGCGCAGAGTACTCATCTGAAAAATGTGGTTTGTGTAAGTGTGTGTGTGTGTGTGTGTTCTAGATCTGGCTCATCAGACTTTAAAATGAGCTGAGTGCATGACCCTTTAATTTAAGAGGTGAAAGAAACATCCTATGGCACAGACAGTTGAGCTCACAAGTTTATACAATTGCAGAATAAATTACAACATTAATAAAAATTTTGTTTCATTTTTTATTTAATACAAACACCAGGAAGCCATAGCATATATTTACATATATTCTGCTAGACAAAGTAACCGAAATTACACAAATTATCCTGTGCATCAGTTCACATATCCCTTAATATTGCATGATGATCCTTGAGCTACTATTATTTGTGCTAGACCTTGGATTGTTTCACCGTTTCTAATATTAACTATTCATATTAGTATTAAAAAAAACCTTCATGAGAGAAGCACTGATGCCTGAATCATCAACAAATTACTCATTTGAGTTAAATCTGTGATTAACGGTTTATCCAGATCATAAAACTGGTCAGAATGATTCATTAAAGAATTGGACTTATTCTACTCTCTAGTTGACCAAAGTTTTGGCCTGTTTGTCAACAAAGCTATCACATAACCTCAGAAGACTAGCACACAACTCATATTTGACCCTGGACCACAAAACCAGCATTGCGTGGGTTAGCAATTTTTCTGTTATGTCAAATATCATTAGGATATTAAGGAAAAGGAAAAATATTGTCCTATCCTAACAAACCATACATTGATAGAAAGCTTACTTGTTTAGATTTTTTCAAATTGATGCCTATGAATGGTTTTGTGGTCAAGGGTCACATAAGGTCGACTTTTGTATCATATTTCAAGTTTACAAAGCTCCGGTCCCTATTCAGCGTAAAGCAAGGAAAAGAGAGAACAGCGCATTATTTCAAATGCAGCTATTCTTTTGTGTCAAACACATACAAAATAAATAAAGCCATACACATCTGGAAGATACAAAGGTAAATAAACAATGACAGAGGGTTCATTTTTAAGTGATTTATCCCTTTAAGAACCTAATGTATGCACTTCTGAAAAAAAGCATGTTCCTCAGGGCAAAATAAAAAAAAACTAAACATTTTTATGATGACTTATTTGTTTTAAAATGCTAAACAGATTATGCAAGGAATATATAAGCATATGATGACTGTATCTAATTAAATACACACACAGAGCTGTATTAAAACCAATGTAGTGATTCTGAGCTCGTCGCAAGCTGTTGTTTTGCGATCAATACGCACTGTGTGCGCTTTAATCAAGTTGTAGAGAAATTTTGGAATGTTGGGGTTAGCTGGAAAAAATGTATTACCTCACCCCTCCTTTCCCTCTCTCTCTCTCTCTCTCTATCTGTTCTACCTCACTCTCTCCCTCGTGAGTTCCTGTCTGTGGGATACAGAGGTTTATAAATAACTCTCAGCCCAGTACAGTGTTTTTGTGAGTGCGTGTGGTGGCAGTATGTGTGAAGATGGAAGGAGCACCCACTGGCTAACACTAATATAATAAGATATTAATGAAGGAGAAGAAGAAGAAGAAGAAGAGAGAGAGAAGGAAGACAGGAGGGGGAGGACAGGAGAGAGCAGAAGCAGAAGAAAGGAGGGAGGAGAAAGAGGGGGCACGGAGAGTCAGCACACGAGGCTTCCGCTCGTTGAGCAACACCGCCTCCTCCTAAACGCTGCTAAATACTCTCTCTCTCTCTCGCTCGCTGTCTCCCTCCCTCACTGTTAATGGCAGCCTGTTTAAACACTGGCTGAGTGAATGTGTGTGCGTGTGTGCACTGTAGCGCCTGGGTGCATGTTAAACACAGTCCCTGAAATCCTACTCCAATCCAATAAAGCCTTCAGCAGCCCTGCCAGCAGAGACAATTACTGCACCTCACCCAGAGAGAGAGAGAGAGAGAGAGAGAAAGAGAGAGAGAGACACAGCCGAGAAACGGAAGGGAGAGAACGAGGGAACAGGAAGCATGGAGAACGAGGGAGGGAAGACAAAGAGCGGCTCGTCACAATAAACTGCTCATAATCATCTGTACATTACTCACACGCTCTTCAGGATAAGCTCCTCCCACTGACTTCATTTGGCACATTCTTAATAACTTGGAGTCATCCATTCATCACTCTGTAAATATGGGTTTGACGGTAACTAGTTTGACTTGTGAAGTATGTCTCACATATACGCGATGTACGTGCAAATATACAGAGGGATGGAGATCACTGAGGGTTGTGCTGCTGTTCACAACAGTGAAAATGAAGACACAATTAATAGCATTTCGCACAGCCTGGTTGGTTGCGTAGAGCTCAATAAGGCACCCGAAAAAACCAAAGAAAAAATGTGAAGCGTTAGCAATACATTTGCAAAATTAACAATTATTTACACTATTTAAAGTGAATGTAATAATCAAGCTCAACAAAAAAAATTTACTCCCTACCAACTACTATTCGAGTGTTTTCACAACACGTCATCAATCAACCATAGTTGCGTTACTCAACTGAACATGCAAATTTAGTTGATTATTGCTGCTGAAAATGGCCAATTATTATGTTTTGGGCTGTACTCATTGGTTGGACCGGGGAAAAACATTTGGAGTAATAATTGTCTGAAGGAAAGAAGGGGTTTGTGTTTTGTCAAAACGACCAGCATTTTGTTTGATTGCGCAATAACGGGTATAACCAACAATTGACACTTCACCGATTATTACCCCTTAACCAACAAGAATATTTTAAATTAGAAGGATAAGATAAAAAATACTAATGTTTTAATTTTACAAAAATTAACAAACAACAGGATTCACATGGTCTTACATCGCTTGCAGAAGTGCTGCAGGCGCGTGATGTGGAGGAAAAAAAACATTATAAAGCATAAATAGGCCTAAACGACAACTACAATTTTACTTAACTAATAAATCAATAACCAAAACTAAAAGAACAAAAAAAAAAAAACGCAATATATAGCCTAATATGCAGAGTTTCGGTTAATTTTTGTGCTGTACAAAAGGGACACACCAAGCCAGCGGTTGGCTCTTGTTGGTCGGGCTAGTTGGTTTGGTATATAATTTTCATTTTTTAGATAAACTATCCCTTTAAGCAATTAGCAATATAATAAGCTAGCTGCTTGCTTGCTAACCCATGTATTTCAACCTTGTTCCTGCAGGCACATTTTTTGGATTTCTCCTTTATCTGTCCCATTCATTTTTGGTTTTGGATTCTCTACTAATGAGCTGATTAGCTGAATCAGGTGTGTTTAATTAGTTTTTAAGAGGTTTTTTAAGAGTGTGTTTAAGAGTTTGAAAATGCATTGTGTTGTTGTCCCTACAGGAAACAGGGTTGTGTAACACTGTGCTAACTAAAGGCTATCAGAGGAAAAAAAAAAAAAAACCCTTCTCCTACTTCCACATTGTATAGTGGACAAAAACTGTACATGAAAATAATAGTATGTGTTACAGGTTTATAAAAGCTTGTCAATTAAAGTCTTATTAGTGGCAAATTTGAAGCATTAAGACCAATAAGAAATACCTGCTGATCACTTTAACCAAGCAAACACCGTAAAGTGGTTAGCAAACATATTAAAGCCATTCGTTGAATGTGATATCAATTTTAACCCAGATCAGTTCTACATCTGCCACATGACATTTTACGATTCCGATGGGTACAGAAACATAATCCACTGACTGCAGATTTCAAAACACTTTTATCGACTGCACAATCAAGGATAATCTCGCACAACATGACAACTCAACATTCACGAAGAAAAAAAAAAACAAACATTTGGCATCGATATTGCTTAAGTTTACAGGAAGCCAACAGGAAGACGAGGCCTTAAAAAGATAACACGGGTGGATTTTCCTTAGATTAACCACAACGCCCTAAGGTGCCTGGTGTAAATGATAGAAATAATTGAGAAGCAGCTAGTCAAGGTTAACTCAAGCACTGAGTTACTGCACAAGCACTACTGACTCAACTACAGGAAAACCTGACATCAGGAAAGGTGTTTTTGTGTACAAGCAGGTCTACCGATATATGCTAATGGCCTTTTATTGCCTAAAGTCCAGTTTACACCAAGAATGATAAATATAAAGATATGATGTGGACTATTTTATTCTTTAAGATTGAGAATGATTTTTAGAACTATATCTTTATCGTTGTCCTTGATGTTGAATGGTGCTTAATGGGATATTAGCATTGATGCTACAGGTTAAACTCTTTACAAAAATGCCTGTCCCAAATGGCACTTTTTAGACATTGCTGCCTTTCCAGCAAATTTTGGAGTTACTGACATCTAGCAGTGTCTCTGTTTAAATATACAAATCCCCTCACTATACAGCAAGTAAAAACAGTAAAGTGCAGTATGTTCATATTCATAGTACCCTGATGACCTACTGTTCGTGAAGAGACTCTGAAGTGGACATATGCTGGACACTCCCTATGTCATGATGTTTCAGGAGAGGAGTTATGAATGGCTGTGAAGTGACTCAAATGACGAAGTTAGGTCACGTGACAGTGACAAGATGACAAACGTTATGTGTCAAGATGACATTCACCCTGCACACGTTCATACTACACAGAGTTTTGTAACAGTTGCAAAGAAAGCACTTATTTCAAAAGTAGCAGCTACTCAATGAACATACGATTTTGAACTCCATACCCCCTCTTCATTTCTGTCACCCCCTCATGTCATTTACCTTCATCTTATGACAGCAGGAAATGAAAACTTGCTTTACAGTTATCTTGTTGACCACTTTATAACTTTAAATTCTCCCCCTCCCTCATTCTTTCCAATTACCCATCTGTTTATGCAAAGTATTTCTCTGTTTATATCTTTCCATCCCTGCTTTCGCCATCCCTCCCTCTCTCCAAATGCTCTTTTCTCTGCCCGTCTCTCTTTCTCTATTTTTAGTGTTCCACTGCTTCCTGTTCTTGGAGCCGTACCACAGCAAGGGGGAGGGGGGAAAGAGAGAGATAGAGAGAGAGAAAATGTGGATGGGTGGAGGAAGAAAGGAAGTGAGGAGAGGAGGGGTTTGTGCCTGCTGTCCTCAGTCCTCTGTAAATCAATCCGGCCATTTGCCTGTCCTTTTCCTCTCTCCGCCACCTCCCTTTCTCGTTCCATCTCTCCTCTCACACAGAGATCAGGCTCAAAGCAGGAGGAAAGTCATAAAACAAGGGGAGGAGGGTGAGAGAGAGAGTGAAACGGAGGAGGGAAAAGCGATAGGAAAGGAAAAGGAGGGAAAGAAAAAACAGAGTAAGCCAATATTGTCGCAGTAGAAATGCATTAAGAGTAAGAAAGGGATAAAGTTCTTTTTAAACCAAAATGAGCTCCAATATATATGATGCTTATACTGAGTCTATATGGACAGGATGAGCTTTCTAAATGATGTCTCAGTTAAAGTTATTACTAGAGTATAATGTCATTTCATATACTGATTCAAACAGGATCAGGATCTCTGTAGTTTTTAATCAAGGTCGTGTCTGGACGTGGCTATTACTGAAGGTCGTGTGCTCTTGATATATGCATCACGGCATTTATTAAAACACACAAGACTATAACAGATAAACAGAAAGGATATAATATGAGGATCATACCTGCTAAGCAGGTATGCAAGTGAGCAGGTTTCTGAGTAGTTTAACTGGTAGAGGACAACAGTAGCAGCATCAAGGTCATACGTTCAGTTCTTAAAGCGATAGTTCACCCAGAAATGAAAATTCTGTCAATTGTCACTCACTCTTAAGACTTTCCAAAGCTGTAAGCCTTTTGTTTATCTTCAGAAGTCAAATTAAGATGTTTGATCAAATCTGAGAGTTTTCGGACCCTGCATAGACAGCAATGCAACATGTCCAAGGTCCAGAAAGGTAGTAAAGACATTGTTAAAATAGTCCATGTGACATCAGAGGTTCAACCGTTATTTTATGAAGCTATGAGAAAACAAAAAGAACTTTATTCAACGATTTCTTCTCTTCTGTACCAGCCTTCGATGCGTGTTCACAAGAGTATTCTCGTAGGCTTCATCAAATTGATTATACATCAACTGGACAATTTTAACGATTTTGCTGTTATTAATCTATATGAATCAAATGGTTTGATTTGCTTTGTGTGTGTCTTTATGTCAATTAAATATGAATTAAATCTGTTCATTAATCTTATCTGTTTAATCTCATCTTATTCATTTGACAGCTTTATAACCTTTTATTTTTTTCTTTAAACAATTCAAAGGCAGGGTGTATGATTTCTGGTAGCCAATGTTGATATTTGAAATCACCAAAAAAACCACGTCCCTACCCCAAAAGGGTCTTGCCCCTTAGCTCCGCCCCACACATATGTAATTTAAGCAACCCAGTAAGTAACCCAGTAACCCAGAGTTCTGTGAAACAAAGCGGTAGCAATGTTACACAGTCTATATGGGATGCGAGTGGCGTGACAAAATACTATAGAAGTCATTATAATCAGTGATGCTAACTTACATGGGATGTGAGCAGGGAGACAAATCTCAGAGAAAACTGCCGCTGCATTCTATTTTTGACGGCCTTACATGAATTTAAAATGAACAGTCGCATTATCACGTCCAGTGTAACTCAATTATCAAGAAGAACCAAAACAACCTCGGCGTCTGATCACAGGCCTTCCACTCCTTGAGTTCTCTCCAGTGCTGGAAAGATAATACGATATTTACACGGGGTCATACTTCTTGCCTTATTGTTCCACAGACATTTTACTCTTTTGTTTATCTTCCTGTCCCTCTGCTCGGCTGTTCACTGAACATTGTCTCCTCCACGTCACGAATAGACACGTCCCTTACTGCTGATTGGCTACAAGTTTGTTCTTCTAAGAGCCCAAATCTTTTTCTAAGTCATTTTTTAAATATCCTATACTCTGCCTTTAAGTTTTGGTTACCTATGTATGTTGATATGAAATCAAAACGTAACCAATGAACCTCCATTTAATGTTAATTAAAATAAAGAATATTTGCTCCACCTTTAAAACAGCTACACTTTTGGCGGACATCAGAAAGCCTACATGGACGCTTTTCACAACCATCATAAAGTCTTCCGACTGAAGTCCAGCTCACTTTTTATCATCATCTTATAATTGGCTTTATTTTTACAACTGCAGATGGGTCTTATTTCAGGGTGGTATCTGGGTTTGCCCCCTCTGGGTGGGACAGGGTGGCTTTGACTTGCTGCCATTTAGGCCAGGGGCAAAGGGGGAGAGAGAGACAGAGAAAGAAAGGAGGGTGTCCCTCCTCAGCTCGCCAGCCAGATGGTCTGGTCACCACGGCTGCGTTGTCCCCGCCAGGAGGTGCTTTGATACTGGAGCATGTGCGTCTCTGTGCATGTGTAGCATGCCCTTTTGTTATACATGTAGTCCCTTTATTTCTCCATCTCTGCATATACTGAGAGAAATGCTGTTTTATGTGTGTATACATGGCTGAACAACCTGCTGGATCAAAGCCAACACGAATGCGTTTCAGGCCATTTGACGGACTGTGACCTACCCTATGGGGCCAAAGCCGCATCATCATGGAGAATCTCAAAAAGAAAAATTAAGAATTAAGATTTTCTGTGGCCATGTACATGAATGCAAAGCTGCTTATATTTGTAACACTATATAAACATTTTAGTTGTATTATTTCTTGTCATTATTGCACATAAAGACCAAATTACGCTGTACAGAAAAATAAAACAAAACAACCGTGACTAGTACAGAGTTAAACTTCCTGCTAAATCCTGTGAACAAACTCGAGTTTCATTAAAACTGTATAATTCACAGCAATAATCACAGATTAGTGTTTGTAAACTTACTATTTAATCGAAATACAGCTATTGATATTCTACTAGCACACATAAAAATACAAATGTAAGAGCTTTTTTTTTCTATGGTGGGTGAAAATGTTGGCAGGGCAAGAAAAAAAGAAAGATTGAGGGAGGGGGAAAATCCTCATTGTTAAGGCCTAGTGTGTGCACCTGTTATACAAGCATCCTTACAGAAAGAGGCAAAGCAGAGAACAGCAATAACACATTTCAGAGAACAACAAGAGAGAGTTTGTTTTTCCAGATGCTTTCAAAGAGATGTGGAAGTACAGACAGTAACCTCTTAATATTCTCAGAAATACACAAAAACTCATACAAATGGACATACACCATACACATCTTTTCATATTCAATGATGAGTAAGACACCTGCTGCTGACTTCAAATGGGTGTGTGTTAAGTCTGGAGTGTGTGTGAATAAGTGGATGAGAGTGTGCACCTGTGCATGATTCAGTTTGAGTGTGTGTGTGTGTGTGTGGCAGTCTGTCTTCCTTAACTGCCTCACAGGCAGTGGATGGCTGAGTACAGCTGAGCCAACTGAGCCAGAGAGAAAGTGAGAGAGAAGGAAAGAAAAACAGAGAAATTCTTAAAAAGAGATGCAGATGCTTTGGTGCCATCAAACATCACTGACATATTTTTCACTCTACCTACTTTTTCCTTTTAAATGTTCCACTTTTTCCACGTTTTCTTCCTCAACAGAGCAGCTTTTTTAAGGGTGGTGGGGGTTTGGTTGTAGGAGAGACAGAGAGGCTACCATGGAAACAAAGCACATCACCGATATGAGCATCCCTGATGGCGCTCTGGCGAGGCAATAACTGCGTCCCACTGGCCTCACTTTGAGAGAGAGAGAGTGTGTGTATGTGTGTTATAGCATGAGGAGCAACAGAGGATGTGCTGTGTTATTCGGTATTCTATGAACAAAGGTTTTCAAGAGAGCCAGACTGTGAGAGAGAGTGCACAGACACATGGAGCTGCTCCCTTGTAATTGGCCCCAGTGTAGGTTCTCGGGCGGAGGGCAATTTAAATATTATTGAGCGACTAAGTATACTCTAATAATGAGCTGCAAGAGGAGAAAATATGGAAAAGAATAGGGCTGCTAAATAATAGATAAATGTTTTTTTTAAAACCTGAAAATAATCAACAAATTTTATTTCTGGGACTTTCAGCTCTGATGTCTAAGGAAGCTTGTTTATGACACGGTACAAAGAAATAATAATAATTGCAACTTTTAATTTACATTTCAAAATTCAGACTTTACAATTCTGAAGGGAAAAAAAAAAAAAGCGCAACAAAACAAATCCAATGCCGCTATCTATTTATTACGAACTGAAAAACAAAGTTCAAATGATTTTTACCAGTTGCTTTGTCATGTCCAGTGTAGACAGACTTTAGCTTAATATAAAAATTTTATACTATTTTCTGTAAAGTAAAATGAAAAAAGCACTCAAATCAATTGCTTTTAAGGCTGCAAAACGCCAACAATGGCTATAATCATGGCAAAAACAAAACATCTCAATTTCACAGTTCAACTATATATGTGTATCTCATTTCAAAACAACTAAATAGCAATTATAGACATAAACTAGTAAAAATATACAAAAATATACATGTAATAAAAATATTAAAAACAAAAGCGGTATAAGAATGAGCCTTTTAGCTTAATGTATGACAAATATGTTCAAATCATCGCAGGAAAAATCTTTTTGAAAATGTCCATTAATATTTTTTTTCTGAAAAAAAAGCGTTCTGCAAATGTGTATAGACATCAAACTTTTTAAATGTCGTTTATAATAAAAATGCATATTAATTTTGGTCAGATAATTTTTTTTTTATTAATTGTCAATCAACACTCAAATTATAATAAAAAATTTTATTTCAATTTTTTTTTGCTTTTCCAGATGCTTTATAAGATAAAGGCAAGTAATTTCAAATAAACAATTACTGCTTTGTTACATTCTCGGATGACTGATACATTGCCGGAATTTGTGTTTTTATTACTGGCTTGTATTTTTTTACCTATATATTAGGGCTGTCAAATGATTACATTTTTTTTTTTTTTTTTTTTTTAATCAAATTAATCTGGATTTTCAGTGGATTAATCATGATTAATCACTATTTTCAACTATATCTGAATCCTAACCATTCTTTTCCCTAAAATTCATACCAAAAGATAAATAACAGGACACAGATAAATCATTTTCATAATATGTCTGTTTATTAACACAGCCAAATAATGGTATAAATCAAGCTGAAAATACCATAATATTTGTTTTTGCAATGAGACCAATCTTTTACCTTTATGCCGGTTTCACACTGCATGCATAAGATATACAAAATAGACTCAGCGCTGAAACTATCGTGCACGCCACTGCCGCTTCTGCTACGAGCTGTCTTTACCAAAGCATTCACAAAGCCGCTGTCAGCAAGACTCACTGTGACACTTGTAAGACGAATTGCGGCAACCATGTTGCGTGCACTGTCAGTTCCAATGGTTGTCGTTTTGCCCCCATTTACGTGCAACAGACAAGAACTGTTCTTTACTAGCCTCCGCAAAAATGACGCTCCTCAGTTTTTAATACAGCCAGCGTAAAAGACTTCAGTTCCCACGCATCACTGATGAGAATTGCATTTACTCCGAGGCAATTGTCCCACTTTCCTTACAAATAATTAGTCACACTGTGCATGCGTAAAAACTGTTTTTAAAAAAAATTACGTAATTAACGACAAAAAAATAATTAACGTTGTTAACACATTATTTTTGACAGCCCTACTATATATAGGTAAAACATATTTAGACTTTTTTTTCCTGGTGCAGCAGACTTTTATTTTGACAGCTCAGAGAAGGTCAGTTCATGTAATTTCCAATGTGTCCAATATAAAAAGAGTTACTTTTTATTTTTTTTTATTCCCAGGGCACACAAACTTGTCAGGTAACTGAGTATTGGTTACAGTGTTTACTTTCTTCTTTAACTTCCTTTAATTTCTTTATTTGTGAAGGATGACAGAATCAAGAAGCTGGCATCTAAGCTAAACATTTTTTAATAAAAGTAAATAACTTTGTGTAATTTTTTATTATTATTTTTTTTTTTATTATTTACTTAATTTAAATTCCCTTAAATTACTTTTCAATAATTGCTATGTATATTTCTATAAATTGCCATACATACTTATATATGTATATAACATATTATAAATTATGTTTATATAAAATGAACATATTATATTCTTTTCAGGATTAAAAAACATATTAATATACTATACTTTTTTCTGCATTTTAGCTGTATCCCTGCAAGAAAAGAATCACATTTTGCTAACTTATGTACTTCAGTGCAAGGAGCTAGAAATCTGAAGAAGACATACCAAGAGACTGTCTGTGTATGTCAAGGAAGCGCAACATTAATCCATTTTTCATTTCCTACCAAGCTGCATTTGGACTTCTTTGAGGGGTCTCTCTTTCCCAGAGAATGCATGTGCAAGTGTTAATGCACATGTGGATGGTACGGTAACCATTTTCCTGTTCAGTGGTGCGGATAAACATGCACGGTACTGCTGCTCACGTGAACGCTCACAAACTAATAACCATGTGTGCAGATCATAGATTCAAAGAGGGACCTGCTTTCCTGCTTTGTTATAAACCCTTAATAAAATAATAACAGCAGTCAATGCAATGCTTAAAAAATGCACACAACACGACTCACAGGTTTTGCCAAAGATTAAAACATGACATTATTCTGAAAAAATAAGCAAAGTGACAATTATACATGGTATAAAAATGTGTGTACAGCTCATTTCTAGAACACACACATTTTCAGTAAATGAGGGCTCGGAAAAACACAACACCATGGCTAATTACACTATGATAGAATCTCTCAGGTCAGCCCAAAAGCTAAATACATTAAGTGTAATACAAACGTAACCCCATGGATAAGGAAATATAAAGCTCTTGGTTTAGTCACAAACATGCCTAGACTACACGAGTGTGAAAAAGTGATATGGTTATACTTGAGGTCTGTGCGTTGATTAGGCTTTCGTATAATGCTTCATCATTACATTACAAAGCCTTTCACTAACTTATGAGTACTTACAAATGAATAACTAAAAGTGAATTGCAGGCAGATGAGACTCATTTCTAAGTTTTTAATCTATCTAGCAGCCTTTAAGTTTGGGATGGGTGATGTGTCACATGTCATACTCCTACACTGAATAATGAATTATAATTTTAGCGTGACCGAATATGATGGTTTTAACAAAAACACTGCCACTGATTATCTCCACATTAAAAAAAAATCACACCGCTGGTTGAGTTAATGTTTCTGAGTGCTTTATTTTGCACATTTAGTCTGTGAATGGCTTAGTTGTTGCTAAAAAAAAAAAATCCCACTGACCATATGGGCAAGAAAAATACAGTAAAACTCAATGGAAAGTGCATTCTTCACTAGCATTCTTCAAAATATCTTTTTTCAGGTTCCACAGAAGAAAGCAGTGCAAGTTTGGAACGACAAAATGTTGCTGACAGAACTATCCTTTTTGGGTGCACTATCCCTTTAAGACTAGAAAGTATGTTAACATCAAAACAGTCGAATAAGAGCAACTTCAAAGGTTCTGAAAAGAAACAGTATCCCTATGAACCTTATAAATCAGTTTCCCCTCCACTTTTTCTTTTAGTTTTGCTGTTGTTCAGATACGTGAACTACGTTCTCAGATGCTCATAAAAATGTATTTGCTGTAAACTGTTTTAGTTTCAAAAAAGGAAAAAAAAAAAAAAAAACTGCTTGCAAGTTTTGTCAGTGATTGATAGCGCTTAGTCATATCATTCTTAGTGTGAATCTGGCAGCAAAACAGTGAACCTAGGGACATCACACACAAATGTGTACAGATCTGCTTACTATATACCTGGAGCTTTGGTTTCTTCATGACTCGTGGACCAAATGCATGTAGTTGAAAAGACGTTTGATTCCACCGCTCTCTCCTATACTACAATACCTTGCATACACCACAGACAATAAAAGCTACAGTAAAATAAACATCCTAATGAAAAATCAGGGAGAGCATTGATGTGCAAAAATAACCTCCAGGTTAGCATGAACTTTCTACTGAAAGTGAGACAGAAAGTGATCAAATGAAATGAGTAACTGAAAGCAGAGCAAAGAAAGGCTACATACTGATGACTCATCTGTGTGCGGGTGAGAGAGAGGGAGATAAAAAGGATGGAGCTGTATCCCAGACAGCCTTTCTGTTTGTTGGACCAATTAGGAAGCGCTAAGAGAAGCTAATCTAATCACAGAGGCGGTCCCAGCTGCTGTTTACACACACACTGAGGGAGAGAAAAGAGAGCACACAACCTTTATGAATGGACACTGGGTGATCCAAACACCTGTATTTGTTAATTCAGTTCATGTCAGCTCATTCATGCATTCATTGTTTCTTGGTCTTTTGAGCTACATGATACTTAGCTTTTCTAACTCTTGACAAGTTGTCTTGGTATGATGGTAAAATAGCATTCACCTTTAAGGAGTACAAAGGGCTCTATCTTTAAAGAGCCGTCTCAGATGACTATAAGTGGCACAAATACAGCCAATTTCTGAGCTTGAGAGCAAGTACATTCCATGCATTACTTCAATAATAAAAGAAACTAGAGTTTATATACATTATATAGATAATGGAGTCTCTGAAATAATGCAATAAAAATTCATTTAACAACAAGACGTAACATGAAACCCTAACGTCACAGAGATGTAACATAAAACCCTGCTAGGGCGAAAAAAAAACCCAAACATCTATTTTAAATGAAAGGGAAAAGAAACAATGTGAGCTGGAATTATGGTAAAGTGTTTTTTTTTTTTTTTTTGGTTTTTTTGCATCGTAAATTAAAAGATGACTTGACCTAAAGATGACTACGATTATTTTACCGGTAAAATTACAGTATTTTCTTTGATTACTAAATACCGTCAGATTACAGTCAGAAAATAGCATTAAGTATCAGTTTACTTAGGCTACGTTTACACTAGTGCATTTTGATTTTAGAATGAAAACGATCCTCTTTACACTAGCGTTTCTACACTACACTGCACACCCTAAAACGCATGTCACATGATCATTCATGCAAGTACAACCATAGATATGAGTATGTACGTTCCCTATTATTTAAAAAAAACTTGTTTGGAACGATCGAATGGGAATCAACCAACACATATCTATGGGTACACGCATGATGTTATTGTTTACAACGTCGTCAAGGATACGCAGAGAGAATACGGGCAGCCATGCCATCGTTTTCCAAAGTTTCAGTTTTGGTCCGTTTACACTGAAAAGCAACCAAACTGGCACTTCCAAACTAAAACATGGTTTTAAATGTTTTCAAAAGTCTCGGTTTTCGAGGGTGCAAAACACAGAAGCAGTGTAAATGATGGTATAACCGTAGCAAAAGTTATGCACCTTTAAAAGAAAATGCACTAGTGTTAATGGGGCCTTAGGCTGATGATACATTGGGCAATTTCTTGAGTAATGTTGCCAGGCAACTTTAGGAAATGTTGTCGTAAACGGTAAACCAGGTGAGATGAGGGGCCCAATACTGATCTAAATTATCCAGATTTAAATCTGTTACCCATTCTCAATTAAAAAAGTGCCCAAGCAACACAGCTCAAAAAAGTTGCCCGGCTAAATTGTTCAGAAAGTTGCACAGTGTATCATCAGCCTTAGTGTTAACACTGAAATATACAAAACAAAAGGCACAAGGATATGGTCACAAAATGACTTTTCTGGTGTAATTTGCGAACCTCCCAAACATCCAAATTCTTAAGGAGCTTTTAAAATGTGCATTGAAATCAAAACATCCAAGACAATCTGCTGAAAAACAAGTGTAATACAGCCAGCCTGTTTTATTTCACGGCTGTTTGACTAAATCAAGCAAACCATGCAAATTGATGTTCTCTTGATTTGTGCTTTTTGTGTGAAAGTGCAATAATTCTAATGGAATGTTAAAAGAAAAAAAAAATTACAGTTACAATAATGATTAATTATCGTGGTTCTGTTTTTTGAGCAGAAACATTACCGTGCATGACCAACCAGGCACAAGCTTGCTCGCTTAAGGAAAAGTAAGAGCACACTTCTCTCTTTAATCCAAATAATTTGAGGCATTAATGTTCATAACATAAACATGTGAGACAGGATACAGGCTGACAGGCAAACAGCAAATAATAAAAGTTAAAAAAAAAACACTATGTGAGCCCTTTAAGTAGCTACGATTTGATGATGACTCAGGTCATGAAGATGTTCACCATTTAAGCGGGAGACTCAACCTGCTGCTGCACTTAGTTTAACTGCTAGTAAAAGCTCCTCTATTTCACACCTTTCCTCTGAGGGAAAACTACAGATGCTCTTTTATTAAATGACAATGACACACACATTCACACACATCCGCGCGTGCAAAGAAGCCGTGCGAGTGAAGCGCAATAGCTAACAGCACTACTATTCATCAACTGTGCCACAAATAGAACAAAGTAATTAGACTGCAGCTGAATATGTTGAATTAAAGAGACTCAGAGAGAGAACAGTGTTGTTGCAGATAGATAGGCCAAATGAGGCCTAAACACCACTAAAAGCCAGGCGGCAATATATTGAACGGCACTCAAAGGAGAAGACAGAAAGATGAGAAGAGTTTCTTTTAATATGTCTGGAGAACTCTTTTTTTTTTTTAGTCAGCATGATAGCACTGATTCACACTCCTGAGCGTGTGTTTGTGTGTGTGTCCGTTTGTGGAAGATCCTAATACACCCCCCAGTCTGTAATCTGAACAAATCACAGTTATCACTGCACTGGTGACTGTGTTTAAAGGTTAAAGGCGTGAATTCACACCCACACAAACACAACCTGGCTGAAGTCTTTCAGAGTGTAATCCAAATTACTGGTAGTGAAAGGCCGATACACTGGACATTATTTGTTCAGACGTTTTAATTAAGACATTTGTGTTACCAACTTGGATAAATAGACATTTTCTGTTTTTTTTTTTTCTACCGTCACAAATTATAAATAAATTCGAAATAAATAAATACATATATAAGTTGCACCATATATGACTACGCATAGGAATTTTATTATAACTGGATAGACAATCTACATGCATTATATACAGTATATATATACACACATATACACACACACACAGTATATATATCTATCTATATAGAAAATCTATATATATAGGAAAGGACGTGACAAGTGGCCAGGTATGGTTTCCCATACTAGGAATTTGTGCTCTGCATTTAACCCATCCAAGTGCGAACACACACACACACACACACAGAGCAGTGAGAAGTGATCAACCACACACACACACACATCGTGAACACACATTCGGAGCAGTGTACTGCACAGTACTGTATATGATTGACTGTTAAGGATTTGTTGTTTAGTGAAAGGAAACACACTTATAGTATTTATAATGTTTGCAAACACTTCACTTTCATTTTAATAATAAAAAATAAAATGTGATGTATCCATTCATTTGACCCAGCTGTCATTTTACTTTTTCTTTCTTTTTGTATAAACGGCCAACTATTATTAGCTACAAGGCTGCCATACAAAAAGAAAAAGAGGTCCCACAGAGGTCTTTTACACTTTAGCCTCTCACTGGGCCCAGAGGAAAGTCGGCCCATTAAAATGCAGTCTTGAATCCCTGAAGGATGCCCTGACCACCACTATCCAGCATTACCCGACTCGACTCATCAGCCCCAAATGAGTGAAGGCTCAAAGATATGCAAGCATTGCTCTCCACATCTTTCTGAATGGTGTAAAAAGTTTGGATGAGCAGCAGAAAAGCAACACTGGAGGGTTGAAGTGAGTTCTTCCCAGACACATAAGGAAAAGAACATTCTCATCCGAGCGGGTGAATCACAAACGCTCTCCACACAAGCAAGTACACCTGAGCCCTGAGAAAGGGGGAGGAGAGGGAAGCGAGAGTGAGAGAAATAATGATTTTTCTCCCTTTTAAAGCAATGCAAATTGTTGCTGTGGTGAAGCGGAGTTGAGCGTCTGCACAAACACACACACACACAGCCCCACCATGATAATGACAAATAGTGCCCCATGGGCTCCGATCAACAACCTATCATAACGTCCAGAAATAAATCCATCTCATTTACGAGTACAAAAAACTCAATTCCAGAAGTGCACACAAACACACACCTCAGGTCTGGACGGTTGACAGGGACTGTACTCAGGTGGTAGCCTGCTCCCCGCTTACCCACAATGCCAGGCGGCAGCTCTGAAGTCACATTTGGTTGGGTAGAGGAGTAATGGCAGGCTTGAGCGAATGTATTACGATGGCAAATGACAACATTAACATATAAATGACTTCCTACCAAACACATCTGCTAATGTGTGGTTAGTGCCAATGCCACACACACACACACAATATGACTGTATATTCTTTCTAAATGTGACTGTCACAGCATGGACAAGGGCGTGTGTGCATGGTCTTGTTTACTGGAGGAGTGTGTGGATGCTGTGTGCGTGCGATGGCTCACTGCAATGATTGTCCAATGTCACAATCATCATGTCGCTTAAAACACACCCAGCCACACACACGCACCCACCCGCTCAGAGTGTGTCAGGACCGAGACTGGTTTGGACAGGAAACAGCATGTCCAGATTGCCCCTGAGACAGGAAAAGGATTGAGTGTCGTATCTGTTTCAGCACTCAGCGATGAAGCGTTGTTGTTGCTTTAAAAGAATACTTCAGCTTAAAACTCATTTACCCACGGTCATGCTGTTTCAGACCTGTGTAATGTTCTATATTTTAAGGGAATATTTTGCCCGCTATTTTTAATATAGTAAAAAAATTGAATGAGAAATTGTATTCTCTAGGGATGGGTATTTAAGAGATTTTATGAATCATCTGAATTCTGATTCACATGCTTTTGATTCAATACAGATTCATTTAGGAATTTAGGAATGCTTAAGCTATACAGAAACCCCTTAGATGGTACTTTCATGTATAAACACCATAAATCAGGTCCCCGATGCATCTAGCAACCCGGAAAACACAACCTTCACAGACATAACTCACTGTGTTTTTATAACTTGCATATATTTTTAACATAAACGTGTGTGTGTTTGCCAATTGAAGCGCATTAAGACCTGGAAGAGAACTAATTTAGTAGCCACTGCCGTGTGACAGTCTCTTTACGGGTGTGCTCACAAAACCGCATATCAGAAGTTTAAACTAATATGGTTTAAAAGCATGATTTCAGCATGATAGAAATAGTAATCAAAACCAATCAGATGTTTTTTTCCAGAATATCTGAGGTACGAGCTGTGCCTTTTTGAGTGTGTGTGTGTGTGTGTTGCAGTGACTATAAGGATAAGTAAACATTGATAATTTGAATTTTTTGGATGAACTGTCCCTTTAAGAGCTCACTGGAGGAAATTATTTGGTCTGCTCATCACACAAATCCATTGTGCATCTTGCAATATAGTGCACAGGAGTGATAGGCCACCATTATAATAATCATTTGCATAATTTCTGAAGCTTCTAATCTCCGGATTGATTGTAATAGGACGGAAAAGCGCAATCAGCACATTCTCCATATTCCATGTTTACCTTTCATACAGGTTTGAAACAACAAAAGATAAATACTACAATTTTTGTTTATATATATATATATATACATCCCATTATATTATATTATAAACAGAAAAAGCGGCAAAATCATATCCCATACTGATCTAAAGACAATCTTGACCCTCAAACCATTCAAATTACAGATGAGAAAAAACTACCAGTCTCAGTCCAGTGACCAACAGAAACGGCTTTCAGCACATAATATTTTACTTATAAAAAAAGCTTTTAGACAGAGCCGGTCTGAAAAGAAAAAGAGCGTGAAGGCAACAAAAGGAGTGAAGCTGTTGCCTGAAGCCTGTCCTCTTCCGTGTTTCCTTCAGCTTTGTGTGTCTGTTCCCTTGCTTTTTCCTCTCTCCCTCAGAGTGCCTCCGGGCATCAAGCCCGCCACACGTCACAGAGCCTGGCCGCACAGAGAGAAGCGTGTGTGTGTGTGTGTGTGTGTGGGCTTTGTTCCAGAGCTGTAAGGGCTGTTTACTCACTTGCACACTCAAGCCCGAGTTCACTCTTTCTCTCCACACACACACGCGCATGCACGCTCTGAATACCACCCATTTCCTGTGAGCCAATCACCTTCCTCTCCAAACTCTGCTCCTAAACTATCCCTCTCCGTTTCGCTCTCACCTCACCAACCCATCTGTCTTTCCCTCCGCTGTTGCATGCGATCTCTCCATCCTCCGATGCGCCCTCCTTCATCACTTATTCATGAGCTCTCTCTCTCCCCATGTAAAACACTCTCGCCTTCTCACAACTGGCGTTGTAGCCGTAACCATGGCGACCGCCTTGATTGACAAGGCGTAATTGGCACGCGGCTACATCGGAGGGCCGGTCCTCTTTAAGGGGGTGGGCATTACAGCCGGGACCCTTAAAGGGGTAGTTATTATCGCTCATCGTAACAGTCCCTTAGCAGAAACAAAGAGGTCGCCTCAAGAGCGGAAGAGAATTAAAGGGATTTTTAAGGCGAGGAGTCGACGGAAACGTTAGTATCAATTATGTATGACGAAAGGTCACCCTCTCTGCTTTCCCATTGATTAGCATGAATGATCATTTGCTCGTTTGCTGATTGTTTGATGTAATTAGCAGACTGGCAACAGTGATTAATACTGTGGGTTTAAACAATAAATGATCTAGCAGAAGCGTGTGGTGTGTGTGTGTGTGTGTGTGTGTGTTTATGGGGGGGGGTCGTAACAGAGGAAAAGAGGGGAAAGCATGTCAGACGGATCTGATTGCAGCATGAGGTCTTACAATATTAACCACGACTGTGACACATCAGAAAGGCTGTGTGTGTGTGTGTGTGTGTTCACGGAGACACAAAAGACAACAGCCTCGAAAATATGCAACGATGAAACTCACACTGATGTGTTCACATTACATTTATGCCAAATTGAAAATTAATTAATTAATTATCCTTTTAAGGACTTCTCCCCCTCCTTTTTTAGTGACACAACCATAATTAAGTATTTATATAAACATGTTTTTCTCTCATTACAGTAAAAGGAACAGATATCAATCCAAATTATTCTTAATGTTTATATTATAAAGATTATTATAATTATTTTTATTTTTTCTTTCCATTTTTAGGGGCAAAATTAAAACTTGAATCCAAAATCATGTCAAAACAGCTTCATAAAGGAACATCACATAATTAGCCAGAGAACTGGATGTTCATGTACTCCAAACGGGCAAGCGAACACAGAGATTGTCCTCTTCACCTCTCTTCCTGCTCTTTATCTCCTTTCTATGTCACACTTGCTCTCTCATCTCATATCCTGCGCCACAATCTCTCTCCACCACCACACTCCCATCCATCCTTTTCATGTGCTCTCTTTCTCACTCTGAAGTGTGTAATCGTGATGGGGGCTGGTAGGTCTTGACTGGGGGGTAGGGACACACACACTCATATACCACATCTGTGCCTAGATCTACAGTGACAAGCGGTCAATTTGATGCATTAATGATTAGGAGGGCGTCAAAGACGCCATTTGCACACTGGCTCTGGTTGAGAAGCGTTTCACCTGTGTGTTTACTGCAGAGGTGTCTGAGTGTGTGTGTGTAAAGTCGATTGTTCCAATGTGGCGAGATGACAGACTACAGCCCATCTGGCTTTGGGCTCTTAACGCACCCATCAGCAGAGATATTCCAGCCTTTCACAGACATGGAGACACACACACAGAGCACAACTGCACTTTCTCTGGCTGCTTCCTGCAGCCAATCAGATGCTGATGTGCTTCTTTGACTTCCTGGTCTCCACAGACTCTCTTAAAGTGACAGTACATACAGTTTTTGGCATCACTCCTGAAAATAGACACTGCACACACCTTTTAAAAATGCTATAATGTGTGTGTGTGCGATTTTAACATAATCTTTATTGAAAAGAAACAAGGTGCGATGTTCAAACAAGCACACACGTTCAGCAAACCATCCTTTGTGCCAGGAAAAAGATCTCTCGCTCATGTCTCTCTGCTCCGCTTGGCATTTGAGAAGCCCCCTGAGGGCATTCGGTAAGCACGTCACCACACACAGGGCATTGTCGATACAAAAATACTGCCAGCTGCCAATTAGGACAAACAAGAGTCCCAGCCAATGGGCTGGTCAGTTTGAAGAGAGAAGGCTGGAGTGAGTTTGATTACCGTAGCTGTGTCAATGAGCGGTGTGCCATTAGAAAGGAGGAGAGCTACTGATCGTGACAGGGAGTGACGTGGACATTCACACAAAAACGCATGCTCTCTCTGAACACCTCCCAGCCACACTTCTGAGGCAAAACACTGGGGTTGAGGACGGCTGGGGTTACACACACACACAAAGCACAGCAAACACCTCATAACCCACCGCCCCCGACCACGTAGTTGCTCCCTGGGGGTCTGCAGGCTTCCTCTTACTCCCTGTCATTCACATGTCCTTTGTCTTCAAAAGACATTGGGGGTGGACAGTAGAGGCTATACAACAAAGCCTCTAAGACAAATCAGTTCTCTAGGTAGGTATCTTGGTAACGCCCCCAGTAAGCTGTTTTCATGTAGGTACAGAGCAGGTTAAGTACAGCTACTGTCCGCTTGAATGAAACTAAACGTCACTGTTGGTGGAGACTGGTTCAATCAGAAATAAAAATCAGACAACAATATAAAAATTTCACTTTAGCTCAAAAACACATCTAAAAAGGGAAGCAAAGAGCAAAAAGCCAGAGAAATGTCATAAATAGAGGGTGAGGCAGTGGGAAACTGCTGCCCACGTTTCCCAACCGCTGTCCCATCCATATTTTTTCCTGAGCGAAGCAGTGCATGGAATGTCCGAAAGCCCTTCCTCCATGATGTTTATTGACATTGTGAAGAATCTCTCAAGAACAAATTGAGTGATTGTACCTGGAGTCAGACAGAAAAACTACTTTGTCTAGTCTAGGATTAGTTTAGTGTAAAGTGTGCATGGAAAACGCAGAAAATCAGATTGTGTATACTTAAATTTGGTAAAACAAAACAAAAAATATCCAAACAAGAAAAAACGAAACAATAAGTAAACACAAAAAAAACTTCTCTATGAAGAAGGCAATTGGCTATTGTACCTGAAAGGCCAAGAGGCATATGGAACATTGCAGTTTCTCCAACATTTAAAAAAATATATATTTTTATTAGGACTATCATCTCCTCCTAGTGTCTGCTCTACATGAGAGAATTAGAAAAAATAAACAAAGAAATTTTGAGAAAAATATTAAGGGTGAGAGAGAGAGAGAGCACAGGAGAGGGCGAGAGAGACTGAGTGTATACTGGATGAAACAAGTTCAGGGCAGTTCTCCTGCCAGTTCTTCCTCCACATACATTCCTGTGGCTGCATGGGGCGCAGTGTGTGTGTGTGTGTGTGTGTGTGAGTGAGTGAGGCAACACAGAAACAGCTAAAAAGAGAGGACCATGTGTCAAGAAGTTTACAGAAAATATAGCACAAAAGCTAAAAAGTTAAATAACAGGAAAATAACTCTAGACAACTGTCTCTACACTGACATGTCCCACTTCAAAACATATTTTGATACTTTCAGACTCTAATTTCTAGCATACAAATGTGTGTCAGATCAATGTGCACAACAACAAAACTTCTAAGACGCTTCTCAAAAACATCCAGCGGTTCTTTAAGAGACAAACGTGTTGAGGAGAGACGTCCAACAGTTTGCACGATAGCAATAGCCAATCCTTTCTAAAAATCAGGCCAAATCTAAAGGAACACTTTAAGTCTTTTAATACTTCTTTAAGCTCTGCACTTCATAATTAATGCTAATGAGCAGGTCAAACAGGGAATTTAAAATAACTAAAATGCTCAGGCAGGTACATCATTGTTTATTCATCCTCAGAACACAAACCTCCATAGACAGCAAAACAACTGACATGTTCAAGGCCTAGAAAGTTAGTAAAGGCGTCATTACAACAGTCCATGTGACATCAATGGTTCAATAGTAATCTTATGAAGCTACAAGAATACTTTTTTGGCACACAGAAAACAAAAATAACTTTGTGCAATCTTTTATTCTCTTCTGTGTCAGCTTTGACGTGTTTTCACAAGTGTACCTAAATGGTTTACGGAACGAGTAACTAATGAATTATTATTTTTGTTTTTATATTTGGGTGAACAATCCCTTTAAACGCAACTGACAAAGCATGTGAATAATTCTTTCCATCACCACAGATTATTTCACGTTTTGCATTCTGTGTTGAAAACTGTTTGAAATTTACAAACAGATTGACAGAAATCTACTTCAAATAATAATCTGCGGCAATTTGGGTATGTTGCCTCATAAACCACCATTGTCTGCTGAATTTTCTGGTGTTTTACTTTTACAAAACAAGACACAAAATGTATTTCTGTGGTAACAAACTGTTGGCAGGGCTTGACATTTCTAGATTTCACAAAGATACAGTGTAACTATATATCAACTTCACCGCTGGGATCAATACAGATGGAAACGTTTCTTCTGATGCATTGATCAGCATAGCACTTCTTGTTTTCTCACCTTTGAACATTTTCAACCAGTTTGCCAATATTCCTGCGTTCAGACAATTTTCCATTCCAAAATGATTTATTGACTGCAGCAGACCCGAGAACACCGCTTGATAACAATCGTGCTACTGGTTTATCATACTGTATAAGCAATAGCTAAACCAATGGAGTGACAATTCTGTACTATCTCAAACAAATCTAAACAATTCTGGCCTATATTATTCGTAGATGTAAGATCCCAGAAAACCCAAGATCCCGTTTCATGACAACCCTTAACCTCACACAAACTCATAAATGTCACGCCTAAAACACAGCTAGAAAGAAGTCAACTAGAACATAGTAAAGATGAGAAGTGATCAAGTGTTTGTGATCAAAATGAAAGGATTATTGTTTTCATCATCACCATCATCATCATCATGGTCAGCATCAAGCCAAGCTCTACATATTTACACATAAAAAGCTCTCAGATTGTATTACACACACCTGACATCTACACAAACTGAGAAACAGTTCACACCTGGTTTATGACTTATGACCAAAATAAATAAAAAAAAATGTTTTAAATAAACTTGAAGCACACTAAAAACCAGGAGGAAACAGACCAAAGATAAAACTGTAATGAGCATCATTTTGGATAAATCAAACTGGATATATGATGCCTCTACTAAGGACGGGTACCGAAACTCTGTACTTAATCGCTATTGGTGCTAAATTATAAAGACCAAAGTATCAATAAGCTTTGATGTTAAAGGGTTTGTTCGCCCATTTAAGACATGAAGTTGTATGCAATCCTTACCAGCACTACAGTGTATACACACTGACCCACTCTGTGA
>JAUYWG010000031.1:8709689-8734048 GCA_034779775.1 Enteromius afrohamiltoni
GATAAATTAAACAAATACCCATTTTTATATTTTTACATGTTGTCCCAAAACATTTTAGCAGGATGTAACATATACTTGGAAAATACGACAGAAAGATGCTTGTCTATAGCCTGCTGTACAAGCTGCCAGAATGAAAGCATAATCGGTGCGTGCTCCTGCTCTGAATACGTCCTGCTTATGTGTGCAGCAGTGTAAAACCAGCGTGTTTAACGCGCCACTTAATTCACGAGAATTGTGCAGCAGGATGTCTAATTGCATCTTTGCATTGACTTAACATGTAAATGACTCGCGCTTACCGCTTCATTCGCGTCTGGTGTGAGCAAGAATGAAAGGGGCGTTTTTACTTATTAAACTGGATCTGACATAAGAATGGCTTTCATGTGCGTCTTTTAAAATAAAAAATCTTGCATAAGAAAACATTTCTAATTATTTATGCTAGCAGTCTTTCAAAATAACGGCATAAACATCACATAAGGTCGCTCTAAATTAGTATGTTATAATAATGTTAATAATTTAATAAATACACATTTTGGTTACATTAAAAATAGTCTTAAATATTTAGAGTACTTGTTTCTGCAGTAACCTAAATAAATTGTAAACACTAAAAATGCCTGCATTTACAAATAGATGGATAATAATAAACTATGTTTATTAAGATATAAAGCAGAGCTTACCTAAAAATGTATTTGTAGTGAAATACATTCACTTTATTTAGTGTACATCACATAACTTTTATTACTTTTAATCCCAAACACCGTTAACTCATTTATGTGAATGTGTTCTAATAAAACAAATATTAGCCAAAGCTGACTGTTTAGCTGCATTTTGCAACTTTTTTGGTTAAAGCAGCAGTTAAAAACTGTTCGTCCTCTTGCAGCCTGCCTGCATGCCCCACTGTAACCACTGTCCATTCTTTTACAGGAAAATTGTTGTTTATTTATTTGTTTGTGTAATATTTGCTCAAACATGTGTTTGTTAGGCTACAGATTATTATTTTATGAAAAAAAAAACAATAAAAAAAAAAATCTGTTACATATATATATATATATATTTTTTTTTTTGTAATATTAAAAAACACAACAAAAAGTAACGATAAGAGTACCGTTAAAGTACTGGATAGATAAGCAGTAACATTTTCTCCAAACTATTCTCTATGAAATTTACTGAAACACTTAAAAAAAAAAAAAAAATGTCCTAAAAATATATGTGACCAGGACCCCAAAACCAGTCATAAAGGGGTAATTTTTGAAAATTTGCAAGTACATCATATGCAAGCTGAATAAATAAGCTTTCCATTGATCTAGAAAACATTTGGATATAACTATTTAAAAATATAGAATTTGAGGGTGCAAATATTGAGAAATATTGTTGTCCAGATTAAGTTCTTAGCAATGTATATCATTAATGAAAAATTAACGTTATATATATTATTAACATACTTATTAACATATACTTAATAATCCTAATGATTCTTGAAGTAAAAAAAATCTAGAATTTTGACCCATACAATGTATTGTTGGTTATTACTTTGAATATGCCCATGCTATTTATAACTGATTTTGTGTTCCAGGGTTAAATTATGGGGAAGTCCTAAAGAAGAAAAGAAAAAAAATAGCATCTGTAAGGCATAATAAAACGTCCACTTTGCTAGATTTGGTCATAACGCAAAACAAACTTGCACAGGAAGAACACAAAGAACTTTCAACCTTCTCAGGTTGCTAATATTAATCAGTACTTGATTAATCACCTGATGTTACACAATATTATTGTAATTTAAAACAGCCGTTTTCTATTTTATTCCATTTTAAAATGTAACCTTCAGTGTCACTAAATCCTTCAAAAATCATTCTAATATGCCGATTTGGTTATTATAATTTTTTTTTATTATAAAGTCATTAAAAAGTTTTCTTTTTTAAATGGAGGTGATTGTGGACAATATCTTTTCCAGGATATTAATGAAAAAAAGTATATTTTATTTAAATTATTTGTCACCTTTGATAAGTTTAATGTATGCTATCTGAAGAAAAGTAATAATTTAATAAAATTTTTTTTAAAAAAGTCTGGCTGAGCCCAAACTTTGAACATTAGTATATGTTTTAAAAGCTGTAATATAATTCCAGTACTCTGACAACTGCCCAGAATAAACTGATTAAAGGCTCTCGTAACAAACAGCAGCATTTCATCACGGTCTCACACAATGCTGGAAATCAACACTCAGTAAAATATCATAGAATTAAAAGATGTTTCAAATAAACGTGTAAAACCAAAATAACTCTTACCTGTATCCATAAAGAAGCAGAGCAGGGGATCGCAAGGAATAACATGGAAAAAAGGAGAAAAGAATTGTCATTATTGTGATGAATTGAATTACTTATTACATTCTTTATTCACTCACTGTAATATTAAAACTTTGGCGCATAAAATCAGAGCGTTTTTTTTTTCTTCTTCTACAAACTCACCATAACACACACACATACTATATACAAGCACTGACACCAAAGTAATCAACAACACGCAAAGAGATAGAAAGGATGACACTCCCACACAAAGACACCTCGCATAACTAACCGCATTACAAGTTTGCAGCACTCCTCCAGGCCATTAGGGGCCACTAACACAAATCTTTTGCCCCAGACTCATCGATCTGTTATGCTGTTCAACGTGGATCTGTTTTTTTTAATTAAGACAAACCTGAATCACTTCAGCATGTTATTAACTCTCCTTCAATTTCAAGAATAAACTAGTGATAATATCACCTGCTATTAGTACAAACGTCTTCAGGACAACACCACTAAATTTAGCATGCAACGTTTTAGGCAAAAAAAAAAGGCAGAAGGAAATAGAAGACAGTACTATTCTAATGCAAACATGGGCTCTGGTTTTCACAATTCACCTATACATTACACTTTGTTATTTTAGTAAAATTCTGATTTTTTTTTTTTTATTTTTAAGTTATTCTAGTAAATTATTACATTAAAAAAACTATATATGATACTATGCTCCAGTTTTTCACATACTTCATGTGCATGCGCATTAGCACCCATCTAAATAAGTTAAAAAAACATTATTACTCATTTAACTTCATACATTTAAAAACTGTTGTGACATTCGCTTTGCATCCCTCTTTTGTAAAATCATCTGAAAATCATCATGTAGTAGCACTCAAAAAAAAAAAAAAAGGTTTGCAAGGTTACGTTTAATAATACTGGGAACGTACTGAACAAAACAAAACAGAGGGTGCAAGCGGGGGAAAAAAAGAGAAGTGGGAAAGCAAAAGATTTGAGATCAAGACGAGAGTGAATGTCTGGTGGGTTGAAAGCCCTGCAAAGGTGAGGAGATGAGAGAGAGAGAGTGAGTTACATAAACGCAGACGGTGTGTGTGCACATGTGTGTTAGCGGCAGTCCGAGAGAGAGAGAGATTTGAAGCATCAGTACACAAGAGTTAAGACTGCATAGAGTAAGAGTTGAAGTGTGTTGGTGTAGGGGGTTTGCAGCAGCGGACCTGTGTCTCAGGCACATGTGGTGTAATCTTCTTACTGTCTGTGGGTGCAAGCTCGCTGCTGCCATTATATAACTGCTAATACATACGCGCAAAACAGCAACCGCCAAGCCGTGCCACAGCCTGACCTCCCACACACTTACACTCATACTGTTCAGAATGGATGGACACACTTGAAATCAAAAGTCACTGTCAGTGTCCCTACTTCCTCTTTAGAAGGACTCTGTGGGCCCTGAGTGTCTGTCTCCATCATCAGTTCAACATGACGCATAACTTGACAAATACCCCATTTATTGAAAAAGGCACCAATGTTCGAATTAAAATTTGATTCTGTGTGTTGAAAGTAAATAAATAAAAAGACACTCACTAAAATAAATTGTAAAATTAGGAAAAACATTAAAACATGGAAAATTGAGGTTTGTTAAAGATTATATTAAACAGGGTTATTAAATCATTAGTGTTTAATTGTTAATTTTAAGTGTACGTTGAGTGGGTTTTATATATTAGCCTGTATAATATTGTAACGTTATATAGGCTATGTAACATATATTTAACAATATTGAATGCACTGAACTGTGCTCGTATATCTGTATAACTATCTATCTATTTATCCCTCTGTCTTTCTGTTTATTGTCTGAATATGTTGTTTGTTTCTTCTGAGGTAAAGTGATATATTGTTAATAAGCCATGTCTTTGCATGGCTGAAACACTGACTGATCGATTACTAAAAAAAGGATTCGGATTGAATATTTTTAATATTTCTTTTAACTTACCTTTGGCTTTTTAGTCTCGTTTATTTTGTGCTGAACACTACGTGCTGCTGCATCTGTTGAACTGAGGCGCTACAGTGAATACGATCTGTCGTGATTTCTACAAGTACAAGATGTTCCTGGATCAACATCTTTGTTGATCCTGGAACAACATTCCAATCAACCAATCAGAATTGAGGAATATTGTTTCTGTTTTATGCTTAAAATCATGGTTAGGTGCTTCTAAACCCCTGTTAATCAGCGATCATTTAGCACTGATTTTAGGCATAACATTTGGCTAGGGGTAGGATTGGGATAAGTTTAAATATGATGACAATAATGTTGATCCAGGATCATGTCTTATTCGATGTTCCGTCTATTAACTGAAGTCAGGCTAGACTAATCGAATCGCATTCTGTAGAAATGAGAATCAATTAATAGCGAGATATCAATATTTTTTTTGTCTCTCTATCTCTCCATCCATCTATCTATCCTCCTATCTCTCCTCTGCTTCTAAAAAAAATTGATAGTTTGGTAGCTTTGGTAAAATAAATTACCAAGTTGACAATTTCCCAAAGGTTACTAATCACTTTAAATTGGGTGACCATACCTGCCATTTTTTTAATTAAAGCAATATAGAAATCCTGGTCAGGACACGTCCAGGACTGAGTAAAATCGTTGCGCATTAGAGTTCTGGATTCGAGCAAGCGAACGTAACCTTTTAGCTTTAAATCGGTTTGAACAATCAGGATAAGAACAAGTAATTACCATTTTGAATAGCCGCTATACCCACAATCTCTGTGCTCTGTGTAAACAACGACTGTCGTATACACGCAACAGATCACTTCCGGCGTTTGCATATCCTACGCCAAACCCGTACACAGGGAACGCGCCTACGGTTTGGACATGGGTGTCTATCAGAGGTAAAAAAGTATATAAATACTGTTCAGTTTCTCACAAAAAAACGATCGTTTTGTGTCTTAAGACATCAATGTATCGTCACGAGCCACAGGGTGTAATTAGGATTTGTTTGTGCATGTTTGTTTTTTACTTTGAAAGGTTTGGTGCCCATCCACTTCCATTAAACGACTACCAGACTGCCACGGTTAAAGTTAAAAATCTTTGTTTGTGTTCTGCTCTGGAAATAAAGTCACCTACATCTTGGATGCCCTGGGGGTAAGCAAATAAACATCAAATTTTCATTTTTGTTTCGAAGTGTTTTGATTAAACTCAAACCTGCTGGGGATGTGTACTGTGTAAGCTTATCCATCAGGGGTCTATGCGGAGTAAAGTTTCCTATACCAAGTTTGAGGTCAACACTGTTTCAGGTGGTTTAGCAAAAAACCACATACGTTGAAATAAAAGTCTTCATGAAGGGAATAATAGAAGCCCTTCTGAAGGAAATGAATAAACATTCTGTAAACACATTGTCACTGACAAATGATAGACACACAGGATACATTGTATTTTCCTCAATTTATCAGTCATTCAATAACTTCCATGACTGTGTTTTGTTCCTTTACGCATTTAAGAGCAAGTGCTGATGATCCTTTGCTAACACCTATTTGCGTAAAGGAGGGTTTTTGTGCTTACGAGACCACTAAAGCAAAGCACCATTTAAGACTGAATCCTAAGTAGAACCGTGAACTGAGCTGCTCTCGAGTGTCCTCATCTCATCTGAGCTGCTGATAATCAGATGGCTCCTTCCCTCTTGCTTCAGCACCATAAACGTCATTCGTTGTTAGAACATTACTGTTTAACAAGACGACAAAGCTGGCGTTTTGAAACATGTAACTTTGTTCACCTTTATTTCAACCGACTGAGGCGATTATTTGAGCTACGCTTGTCTGATGTTGAAAAAGAAGGGCAACCTGACTGAAAAAGCATGCGGATTTAGTCCAAAGGATTTGTGGAGAGATACAGCGGTGTGGTGCTGAATGAAGATATCCAAAATTTTGGGTTTCCCGTTTCTTGTGTGTGGTTCCCTTGGGTATTTGTCCAATAAGTGTATCGGCACACCAACAAGCACATGACATACAAACAAACAACTGATTTTACCATTCTGTACCGCCTAAGAGTTTTCTTTTTCCTGCTACAAAAAAGCATCTACAAAATGAGTGGAGATGTGATTGAGTAAACAGACACTCTTTGTCAACATTTTACCATTTACCTGTAAGTAATCTGTACATACGTACTTAAGGAGGTCTGAGTGAGTTGAGTGAACACTAAAACAGGCCTCCTTCACAAACATCTTGACTGAGTACTGAAAAGTTGATTTAGATTCACTCTATAATATTTTCTGAAACTGATGTGTTGCGCTCTGAATTAGGGCTGATCGATTGCATCAATTACAAATCTTGTTTTGCATGGAATGCGTCAATGTTTAAGTTAATCCTGAATCCACCGCCATCTTTCACACAAAACAATATTCACCGGAGCACACCCTAATGGCTAGCATATACTAGTATAGTTGTGTTCATATAGCCTTTTTGCAAATGTGACAACAGCATTCTATAACCAAACACCAGCAACAGCGCACATTATAGGACTCAAATTCCTGACACACCCTCCAGTTTATTTCTGTCATTCAACACGGATGGACAACTAGCTGTCTGCCACAAATAACTCTATAATTCTGAACATCCACCAGAGATGGATTAAGGCTAGAAGAGATGCAAAGCAAAACATCGCACATGCACACATCAATGTAGAACAATATTTGTCAAACTGTACACCAATTTACCCTTCGCTAAGCCACACCCCAAAACCACCCAGGCCAATCGTGGCTTAGCAACTATAGCTTGGCGCGGGAGGTCTGTCAAGCTTTCGACCGTGGGAAACATACCGAAGCATTGTACGTATGGACTGTGCAGATCTGATGGGGTGGTGGAATTTCACGAAACCTAAAACCGAAGGGGAGAAATGCAGAACTAAATTCACAACTTTTTAGCCTGGCGCACTAAAATATAAGCGGCAGAATGTTACCATTGCTAAGTGGTCAGGCTAATATCTTGTGTTTATTCCACAAGACTATGTCAAAGCAGTTCCTCAATTTGTGTGTTTCCCATTTGAATGGTCAGCATATGAGGCGGCAGCTGCTTGCACTGTGACCCAACGTTATAGGCTTTAGCTTCAATTTTGATAAAATGATTTTCGGTTGCATATGCATATGTCGTTCATATACCCCTCGAATGCATACTGCAGTCCGTTTTGTCTTGCTCTCTCAGATATCTCACCTGTTCGGCAAAAAAAATCATAATTATCTACTTGGGAATGTCTGACATCTTGACAGGCCTAGCAAATGTAAAAAGGAGGGCGGGGCTTTAGCAAAAGGTCATGCATTATTGTGAGGGGTAAGCTTAGGGTTGGGGTATGAAGTATAGGTGTAAACGTTAATAAAATCACATAGGTAGAAAATGTGAAGTCATTGATGAATAAACTCACGCCTCAGTTGGACATCACCATCTTTGATACCTTTGTTAATTATACCTGAATACCTGTGACCTGTGACTTCAGTTGCATATGACTTCAGTTGAATATTACATTGAATATTCGAACATTCAAACTATATTCAAGTCACTCATATATGTATTCAACTTCAATCTGCTGAACAAAGAAAACATTTCAAACTGTAAGCAGGTTTTGTTGTCAATCTCAAATACTGATTGTGAATGCAGCACAGACATTACTGAGAGATGCCTTTTAATTCTTACGTTTTCATGTCAGGATTATTGTTATTATATTAGCAAAGTAAGTACTTAAAAAAATATATATTTTATCAAATTGTTTAAAAACTAGTTATGCTTTTTTTATTGTATGGTTAACTAAGATTATTATAGTAAGGACTGACTAATCAGAAACTAATAAATAGATTTAATGTTACAAATAATGGATGGGTTATCTGTAAAAATAATCGATAGATTAATCGACCATCAAAATAATCATATGTTACAGCCCTACTTTGAATTCTTGCTTTAAGCCATTATAATTCCTGCATATACACGTTAAAATAAACCTACAATATCAACAGTTAATCTAAATAGGTGACAATATACAGTCAGACAGCAATTATCGCAAAATAAACCTTACTAGGGTATATTATCCTACTTATTACATGGCTACATATCAAATACGCAAGTAAATGGACATGAAATATTGATTTGAGTTGAAATAATTATATCATGTGAGAAGACAGACACCACAGAGTGATATGAGAGACATGAAAGCATTACAAAGAGATTGGCTGCCAGGACAACAGTCAAATATGACTTAGTGGTCATTATACAAAACTATCTAAGAACCGCAGAATGCCATAATCAAATATTCCAACTAAATAGTGAATACTATACCAAACAGGATTGACTAACATAAAAAAATATATTTTTTTTTTTCTATTTAGCTTTAAATTATTTTTCCGTTTTAGTCATTTTAGTACTTATTTAATATCAGTTAGTTGTAAAGGCAACATTTGTTTGTAAGTTCATCAAATACTTATGTTTTAATTCCAGCTTTATTACCGAAATTTATTTTAGTTTTACTTTTAAGCTACAATAACAACACCGGTGATCACAATCCTGTTGCTATTCATTTATAAAAGCATACAACCTATTTAGAAATGTGTCCGTTTTGTGAATTCTAACTTGTGCATATGATCAGCTCGGAGCAGGAATAAAGTCGTCTTTGCTACATCTGGGAGGCCAGACACTTAAAATAAATAAAAAAATAAATAAATAAACGTTAGACTGTCTGCAATTTCTCCTGCCCCATTAGTTTTCTGGCTAACCCTACTGTCTAAATCACACATTTGCCAGTTTAAACGTTGAACACGCTCAGAACTTTGCAAATACTGCTGGAGACAGCACCTAAACAGCGCTTGACCACAGTTCAAGATCAATAAAAGCAGAACACACAGGTATGTTTCCCCGGAGCCACTTTCAGCCTCCTGTTCCGGCTTTAACGGTGTCGCAGTAATTAGAGGAGATGGTGTAAGCACACAATCCATGAAAAGTACAACAATGTCTTCTCACCCACACATCACAAGAAATAACTGCACAAACAGAACAAAGCTAGAAAGAAGCAAACAAGTAAGGCCCAGTTTCATAGAAAGGGCTAAGCCTAAACCAGGATTAGGCCATAGTTCAATTAAGACATTTAAGGATTTTTATGAACACGCCTTATAAAAACGCATTACTGGTGTGCAACTTAAGACAAAACAAAGGCACTGATATGTTTTAAGATCAGCAAGATTCATTCGGTTGAAACTGCTCAGATTTTGATATTTAGTCCAGGACTAGGCTTAAACCTTGTCTGTGAAACCAGGGGTGAATTAACGTTTTATATCCCGCTAAGCTTCCAAAACTCAACTGCTGAAGTGTGCATGCTACAATAACTAGCAAATCTTAGGCTTAATGAAGAATTAATGAGGAATTTTAGCATGCTCGAAGAATAACTTTTGTAACGGCATTCTCTTTCAATGAGATCAAATTCCTCTCCTCAACCATCATTAAATCAATAAGAAACTCACTGACCCAGTGCAAGAGTAAACATTGTGACATCTCCAAACTAAACACATGCCTTCTCAAGGATGTCAAACCTCTTTCTAAAAGTTAGTTAAGATAGAGAGATAGATTAAGAAATTACAATAAACTTAAAATCTGTAAACTATATGCTTAAACAGACTCAAAACTCAAATTGTACAAAACAAAGATTCATAGCAGCTCTCCCCATTTCTACTCTTACTAACTACTTCCTGCCCACCCTACCTCTTTCTCCCCCTCTTTCCTCCAGGATGGCCCGCCCTCATTACACTGGTGAGAGCGTAAGCTAGTCGAGGTTGTATTTTTAGCCTCATGTTTGCAGATTAGCCAAGTATTTTTAGACCGTGTTATCCAATAGCACACCCCCTCCTACACACACACACCCCAACAAACGTCACAGGGGCTCTGCTTACTACTGCTCACCCCTGACTAAACATTTAAGACAGAGAGACAGAAAGAGAGAGAGAGAAATTTTGATGTTTATTAGCCATGTGTGTTTTATACATATATCTTGCACTTGATAATTTTTTAAACAAATGTTACATGTAATTAAAAAATTATAATATAATATAATATAATATAATACAGTATTATATTATAATAATGTATTATATAAATAACACTTCACCAACATGATCAAACGCTACCTGACTGAAACCACAAACAACCCAGGCTACTTCCTAATGCTACAAATTACTGTATAAGCTCTACAACGGCCACTTGCTTTATAATTATAAGTAAGAGATTCAGAAAAAAGCTTCTAGCGCTCACTCTCCCGCGCTCTCTCTGTTTTTAGAGAGAACATTACATAATTTTCTCTCTGAAATGAGCACAGTCCAGTCTTTTTGCACAAACACACACTGACAGATCAGAGATGACAGCCAGGCTGTTCCCGGCTGTCTGCATCACTGTCACCATGACAACTCCCAGAGATAGGAGGAGAAAACCAGAGAAAAAGAAAAAGGCTAACTGTGAACACCTGATAAGCTAGACCAAAAACAGGATGCAGGGTCTCCATAATGTGCAAAAGGTTACACTAGCAGTCAAAAGAAGCTTTCGATGAGCCCAATGTAAACAAACACAATGAAGAACAGTCCTGTAACTGCAGGAAAATACATCTATCCAACCTCAAAGTCTTATTTGTTATATTTCACTATACACACACGGGTAAATTTAGGATGAAAACACAAATATTTGCATTTGATTTGAGATCACACAAACCTCTTCGCACATTTTATGCTTAAATGCTAAAGAGTGTTATTTTCGGAATATTATCTCTATCCCAGCTCACAACAATTTCATTTGAAAATTACTTCAACCTTTTTCAAAAAGTGTACTTGTGGCAAAAATGCAGTGAATTATCTTGCCGGATACAGTGACAATCTGTAAACAGCTTCACATCACATGTACTTCTACTGTAAAATATTGCAAAATGTATAGGTTTTTGAGTAAAAACTATTAACTACCATATAATTGAGAGTAATATAATTTTGAGTTGTTTTTTTTCTAATCAGAAACATTTTTGTCTGCATTTGATGTTATTTTTAATCAATTTTAACTGAGAAGCACCATATAATACATTTTGAGACAATACATTTTATATATATATATATATATGTATATGTATGTATGTATATGTGTGTGGTTAAAAGTTGTAAAATATACAAGTTCCATGCCATCCTATACTACTTGAAACATGACTCTATTTGTCCCAACACAGCAACAGTGGCTAAACCAATGATGTGGGTTTGGGGGCGGGACTATCTGCTAGAACCACCAATAGAAGATGGTGGGAGTGTTTAAAATAACCGTTTAAAAAAAATAGTAATTTCGCAATTTCATTCAATAAAACTCCTGGAGTTAGAAATGATGCACTTCAGCTTTAAAACAAAACACTAAATCAATCAAGATTACGAAGCGCACACATTATATAACAGTATTAAATAACACATCCACAGTGAAAAGAAATAAACTGTACAAAACTCTATATACTTGATGTGTGTACACATGTACATGCATGTACGAGTGTGTGTGACTCAACTGTATCCTGGCAACATGAGAGAAAGAGGGAGGAGTGTAGTAGTCTGTCTCTTTCTCCCTGGTTCTCTCTCTTCTGAAATATGCATGAGCATGAGTGCTCAGTTTCACTTTTCTCATTTCTGCGTACTTGGAAAGCAGCTTCGCTCCCTGAAGAGCAAACCTCCAGCTCAGCACCGCAAGTGCTGCGTAACCCGCATCATTAGGGGTCAATACCACATGCATAGACTCAAGACGACACAGCCCGTGGGACACTTATTACAGTTTGCTCTAAGAATAAAGAGGAGTTTGAAATGCTGCTTAGTTTGATTCTGTTGTTGATGTCAAAGCAGGTCAATAAAGGTTAAGAACGTCTTCGTAATTGGTGCGAAATACAAAGTACAGAGGACACTGAAAATCAGTAAAGTACAAGGGAAACTTTTGAAGAGGTTTTCCTTTTTTGCATTTGTTATCTGGCTGTTTTCTGAACCAGTCTGTTTAAACAAGGAAGTTATAAACCTGATCCAGAGAGCTTGACTGTGAATGTGCTCTATTGTATGCTGCAAACGTCACTCAGGTGCTTTGTTAATCACTTGTGTTCCATGTGAAAAAAACTAAAAATCAACTGAAAATCTACTTTTCTATTTTAAATATATGCCATTTTAAAATGCAATCTATTCGTCTTGAGTGTCACATGGTCTGAAATTATACTAATAAACTGATCTGAGAAACATTTCTCGAGAAACGGTTCTTATTCAATGTTCAAAACCGCTGTGCTGCTTAATATTTTTGGAAACTGACATTTTCAGGATTCTCTGATGAATAGAAAGTTCTAAATTGCAACATTCATTTTATATACACATATTTTGAAACGTTTTTAATATCGTAACGTTCACTGTCAAAATGAAAATTGTCATGAGCTACTCACCCTTGAGTATTTATGGGTTGGACGGGTTTGGAACGACATTAGGTGTAAGTAATGACTGAATTTTCATTTTTGGGTGAAATATCCCTTTAAATAATATAACCAAGAAAGCATGCCCATCACTAAGAAAAATTGCAACAAGGTGCAGTGTATTCAAATTCTACAAACGAACACCAGCTACATCAGCAGCACCACACATGCAACGTGTGTACTCTCATGAATGCATCAAAGAATGCATTAGTCATTTTAGTATTAGCATTTTTGTAGCTTTATAAAATTATGGTTAAATCATTGATGTAACATTGACTATTTTAACTATGTCCTTACTACCTTTCTGGGCCTTGAACAGGTCAGCCGTGTTGCTGTCCCCAGTGTTAAAAAGCACTCATATACTAGCCGAATTTTCATTTTTGGATGAACTGTCCCTTTAAATGCATTATTGCTGAATAAAAGTATTCATTTTATACTGTCCCCGGCTGTAGATCTGGACAATATTCATCAAAACATTGTGATAAAAATAGCATTTGTGAACACACGTACATCTACAATTATTTGATAATTAGGACCAGAGAACACAGGGGCAAGGAGTCAATCCATGGTCCATTAAGTTTCTGAGAAACAAACAGCTCCAAAAGTATGTTCCAAAAACTTCCACACCACATGCTGATCTGTTTGTGTGCATCTGTGTTTATTAGACTTTTGATGGCTTTGGATTTCTTCATCCATGGTAATTACAACATATGACAAAGGCTTTAGAGTTGGTAAGTTTAAATAATTCCTGTGAATCACTTAAAATGGTCCTTTGATTTAATAATATATTCAATATGATTTTTTTTTTATTTTGTAAACTTGCAAGCTGCGAGACGTGAAAGTTACTATAATGGTGCAGATAGACTTATTGTACTTTGTTTTTGATTCAGGTTGAAGTTCGCTAAAATGAGGAAGAGTCCAAAGAGGAAGGAAATGAGTTAAGAAACAACATATGTCCATTTTGTAACAGAACATACACATCATATGCTTCAAATTATATGAATACTAAAAGAAGCCCACTTTTGGGCCACATAAAAATCTCTTTAACAAAAAAAAAAGTAAAGTTCCTAATCAAACGTAACAAAAAAGATGGGGTAATATGCTTTCTTTATTTGCACTGTTTCTTTTGTGTCCAATGTGTAGAAGCCTGTTGATCTGGTCTAAGCAGAAGTGAAATGCTAAGACGAGGACTAAGCTCATTCTGTGCAGATCACCAGTGACAGATAATCCTGTCAGTGCAAAAGTTCATTTAGAGAGGTTTGACGCCACTATGCTTATCCTACAAAAGTCCATGCCGAATTAAATTGCAAATGGTTCTTTACCATAACCTGGGGTTTACATGGAGAGTACATAAAGCACTGTTCAGAAGTCTTTAGGAATTTAATACTTGTATATATCAAGGAAGCGTTAATTTAATCAAAAGCGACAGCAAATACATTTATTATGTTACCAAAAAACCATGTACTGAAGTTTCCACGAATATATTGAGCAACCCAACCGTTTGGATTTTAAATCAAAATTCAAACAAACATGCTACATTATAGCATGAGCAATTTTTAATGTAAACTAGATTATATAGTTTCGAAATTTAAAGCACGAGAATGCAAATTCAATTTCTGACAGTAGGCGGCACTTATGGAACAGCAGCAACAGAACATTCCCTTGGTTACAGTTGTACAGTAACGTGCATTGTATGAGGTAAGACAAAAAGAAAATGCCATCTGAACTTGGATAAAACGTGTGACGGCATCACAGCAAGAGTGTTATAACGAGGCTTTTGTCCAATGGCACAAGACAGGATTCCAACACTGGGATTATGACAGCAGTATGTGTGCGTACAGACTGGACATGGATTAGCATGTGGCGCGTTTAATGTTTCATGCAAATGCCAGAGACAAGAAAATGTGTTTGCTAAGAGTACATATGCCTTCATATTCAACCGTTCACTACTTTCCACTTCAACATCACGATGAGTTCAGTGTGTTACTTGCGGTTTCTTTATGATTATGTCAGGTTTATGATGAATTTGGTAGCGAAAACTGTTTCAATGTAAATCCTACACTTCCTTTAGGTTCCTTTAATGCAAATGGGTGACCATCTGAATGAAAGATCATGGTTGTGTCCGACACAATCTGGTTATTCATCCGATGACTCCTGATTAGTGTTTGGCCCTGGATAACTCCACAGACAATGAGGACTAGAAACCATTTTTTCGCCTCGAACCTGTGTATGTTGTGTCTGTGCACCAGTTTCTGTGTGACTCAAGGCCAAAGCAGTGGGAAACCTTGCCATGGAGGAGCTGCATAAGAGTGTGTGTGTGTGTGTGTGTGTCTGATGACACTCATCTATATTTAACTGGCTCTCTCATACGGTATGAAAGAAAGGCAGAGGCAGAGACTGACTTCCAGGCATCTTCCTAATCAATAATGAAGCGGTTTGCAGTTTGTCTTCAAACAAACACACACACACACACACACAAGCCTGATAAGATGCTCCACAGATTACTTGCCTTCTATTCTCTTCAAAGATCGACTATTAAACTTCGCTTATGGGTAAAATAATCTTTTCTGCAAAAAAGAGAGAGTACAGTCTAACTATCAAGAGTCTGAACAAACAGTGCTTCTAACCAGGTCTTGGAGCAAGCAGTATCTTCCTTCAGCCATTGTTCAATGTCTAAACAATGACAAAAAAAATTCCCCATGTCACTTGACCTTATAGAAGATTTTCGAAGAATGGACACTCAGAACAGATGATGCGTCACCGGTACTCAAAGATCCAACATGAAAGACGACGGTCACATGAGATGCTTCACAGAGATGGTGAGAAGATGATCAAGTGGGCCATGAATCACTTGTTTTCCAAAAACCTAACCGTTTCTGGATCAGTCTTCGCATATGAAGCGTTGAGATGATCGGTGACCAATGTGATGATGTCGGAATTCATCATACTGGAACTTGTGGAACATAGAAGGCTTAGTATGTGCTCCATCTCTCATTCGTTCTCCATTTCTCCCTCTTCCAATCATCATGAAAAATCTGACAGCCACTGGGTACGTTCTCACAAGTTTCACAGACACGCATTAACACTTCCGCCTGCCTTCTCATCCAGATGTGAATTTACATGATGTGCAAGGGACACTCTGCATAGCGTGCAACTACACCAGTGCTAAGATTGGGCTTCGACTGCCAATACACACAAATAAAGCCTGAAAAACCTATAGCAGCTGCTGTCAACGCACTGTACAATATCGGGAAGTAACAGCATTACATCTAATATTAGTGCTGAACGAACACCAGGGTTTTGCGAATGTAAAAAAGTACTTGTGTGCACTGGTGCGAGAGACATTTGACACCTGATCAAAACTCATGAACCTGAACAAAATCCCACCAGAAAACCACGTAATGCATCTTACCTTTTAGAGACAATGACGTTCACAAAAATCAAGCTTCTGAATCACTGATCTGTTAAGTTTATAATGTTTATTAGATACTCATAAGGGGATGCTGAATCAGTGCTGTTGTTGTTTGGCAAAACAATAAAATGACATCTTGTCATATATTAGGTGTACCTTAATTTTCAGATTTTGCAATAATTCATAATTCAGCTTTGCAATGCTCATGCATGATGCACACAATGCATGTGTAGTATCAGTGGCACAGCGTGTCTATTCACCGTTTAAGTGCAAATGACAAAGCCCGAGTTAAGTGCAAGCTCTACAAATTGGATAAAGCCAAACTCAAACAGATTCAAAGAGAAAAATCGATGAAAAATGGCCGGAAATTGTTAATGCCATATTTATTTATTTCCAAATAACATCACTATTTGAGAGCCTAGTCTGCTATGAGTGTGTGACATTTATTGAGGCCTGGATACACAATATCAGAAGCAGGAAGAAGCGCAAGTGCTCATAAACAAACATAAATGCAGAGAAGTTTCAGATGTTCTTTATAAAATAGCCAGCACTGACGAAAAAAAACCCTGCATACTTCTTGCAAAACATATTGATTGTGCTTTTGGCAAAAGAAATGATGCATACTTTCCTGAAAAGTTCTCAAACTTTTGTGCCTGAAGAGTTTTGATCTTTCTCCATAAGGAAACATATATTGCAGCTCTCGGCTGCGGTAATGTACAACTCACACGCAAACCACAACAAGGCATAAAATCACCTGGTGTAAGAGTGAAGAGCCAGTAATTCACTGGATCACTTCACATCACACAAGTTTAAAAGGTGACAATACGTCTGCGAACAGTAGGAATTATGTGACAACATCTCAGTTAATGCTGAAAATTCACTACCGTCCATACTCCATAGGACGACCAGTCGCAAGTAGGTCTAGTGCTTTGTTTCGCTTCTCTCTGAGAAAGCAGTGGGTTTCCTGACTTGCGTGTGGACATAGGCTACTGCATGCATGTATGTTTGTTTGTGAACGCACAGTGATGGATCCAATAAGCCTCAATATTAAAAACGCCCAAAGACAGCCTTATAGGATACAACCTCCTCCGAAATGTTTTGCGGTGTGTGTGTGTAAAAGAAATGGCGATGAGAAATCACTCTCACAGCAATATTGATTTAACTGCATGGACTATGTGCTGCAGTGTTGACATACACCTTGTCCTACATTCCAGTGAAACATGTGTACATGCATACCAGCATGAAAGTGTGTGCTGCAACGACAAAACAACAGAGAGCATGAAATGTGTTTAAGGGAGGACATAGTGCCAGTAACAGCAGCAGTATATTGTAGTTGGTAAGAAATTACTAAGTGCTGATGTTGTTATTTAAATAAATGAATCAAATCATTTTTTAGTTTATTTGAACTACAAATAAGTTTTAAATATTAGACGAAAAACAAATAAAATTACTAAATCAAGAAAAGGTAATAATATAAATAAAATTATAAATACTGAATATAAATATATACATGTAAATATTGTTTAAATATATATACTGTATTTTTATGTACATTTAATAAATATATACAGTACACAGACACATATCGTATTCTGGATGTGATCAATCGTTTCCCAGCACTAAATATATATATATATACACATACACACACACACCTGTGTGTTGTCACATATACATATATATAGCTACATATATGTGACAACATCTATATACATATATATACACATATACATAGATATATATATATATATATATATATATATATATACACACATATACATATATATAGCTATTTAGTTTCAGACAAAACAAGTTAATTCAAAATATTAAAGAATATTTAAAAATAATAATAATAATAAAACAATGTAAACACTATATATATGGACCTGAAAAGTATTCAGAAGACTATACCTATAAATTGTGTCATTTAAAACCTTAAGACTGCACATATTTTCTCCTCCCTATTCGGACAGACAAAAGGTGTGTGGATTCCGGTAACTGACTCCAGTAACATTACTTCCCTATCTAGTGCTCTTGGGTTAGTTTCTGTTTGTCACTAACTGAACAAATAGCAGGCACATATCGCTAGTTAGTAATTTCAAACATCTTGGTATGGGCCTGCCAAGCTTTGAAAAAAAAAAGAAAAAAAAAAAAAAGTGGTCCATACAACTTGCGTACTACATTCCAAATGTCCTGTTGTTAGCTTCATGTGAGAAAGATATACTATGGTAGTCAAATGGGGACCAAAAACTGTTTGGTTACCAACATTCTTCAAAATATCTTATTTTTTTGTTCAACTGCTTGAAATGATGACAAAATTTACATTTTTGGGTGAACTATACCTTAAAGGTAGATGATTCATATAACAAAAAGGTAATGGCTTACAACAGAATCGCTAACAGAAGCTAGAACTGCAAAGTTTTCAGGTATCCTAGGTTCTGGACAAACAACCCCTGCAGGAAAATAAATTATTTTTATAAACAACTGCAGCTTTTCTGAGCGCTGAAATGCTTACACGCAGACACGCACAGTGAGGCGCTTCACACACATTTATACCTGTGCTACCAGTCTTGTAGGCCTCCTAGCAAACACATAGAGAAGACAAGTAAGTTACACAGCGGTAATGTGCTCTTGGAGTGTCTGACGTCACAAACCTCATGTAACCCTGCCAACTCAGGAGTTAAATTTAGATCTTGGGCACTGGTCCCAGACACTGCAAAACAATGTGATACCGCAAGCACTGCTTTAGCTGGAGAATACACACACACACACACACGGCTGCTGGACGCGACTTAAGGACTGATAAAGTATGCACAAGAAAACTATTGTGAACTTTAAGGACTTCTAGTTTGTCCAGAGGTGGGTTTGTGCTGAAGACTAAACTTTCAGAGAAAAGGTCCATACAAAGGCCTTGTTTGGTATTAAAATCAATTTTAGGTGATGAGTTAAAAACAAAACAGCATAAAATATGGGTTTCAAACTACCAGTTCAAATTCATTCGGACCCTACAGTAACAGGCCAATGTTGTTTTTGTTAATAAAACTGTAAAAAATGTTTTCATTATTTGAAAAATAGAATCAAATATTAGTTGAAAACTTTAACAAAACTTGAGTTTGTTCAAAAACTAAAATCAGTAAGACTGAAATAAAAGGTACATATATGTTATACGCACATGTATAACACTAACATGCAGACATAGTGAACATAACTACATTAAGAGACCCTCTCTTTGACAAATCCAACCAAAAAGTGGTTGAATGTGACGCATGTTAGTGTCTCAACTGCCTATTTGTGACTTGATCACCCAAAACAAGTGTAAAGAAGGCCTAAAAAAGATACTACTGGAACCTCGGGGCTGAAGATTGCAAGGTTGCACCTTCCTTTATCTCTTGGGCTTACGATAAAAAAAAAAAAAGTCATACACTTACACTGGATTCCAACTCTACTGCCTTGACATACATGACTCACAAAGACTTGCACACAAACATATGCTACATTAACAAAACAAAAACAAATACATTTTAACAGGCCTAAAAATTCGAACTACCCATTCCATAATGCACGTACAAAATATGAAACCAATAGGCTACGTTAAAATAATCAGGTGTTAACAATATTAATCTATATAAATTAGGTATCATTTAAAAACAATTAACATTAAAGACTTCTTGTTTATCCAGTTAAGCCCGCTGGGGAATGTGGGGAATGCTGGCTTTACCTAGAAAGCATAAATGCGCGTGCAGCAATCTCCTCACACAAATGCTGTCTACATAGACAGCTCGCTAGGTTTTGACACACAGCCATTGTGTGGGGTCTGAACCCAGACGCACGCATAAGACCCTAACTCGACTTGATACAGCCACCTAGCTGCAGCACGGTGCTTATGTGGAGAAAAAACAAGAGAGGCAGTGAGCCTGTGGTCTCTTTAAATCGCAATGACTCCGATGTGAAGCATTCGCTGCCTATATACCGCCTCACAGTAATGTCCACAGCGCACAGAGGGAGGTCGACGACACCGGCCATTAACGCCTCGAGAGCTACCTATGTCACCCTCAGAAAACATAGTTACTTAGCATTTCAAAGAGGATTGACACAAAAGGCAACGACTCGATGCTCCTCCGCGATAGGTCAAGTGATTTTTAACACTGTAACTTTTCTGCGGTGGCGTCGGAACCGAGAGTCTGGAGATAGTGACACACTGATAAGTGCAAGTGTAACGTTAGCCTAATTGTTTCCTCGCCATCCTTTACTTCTCATAAAACGATATCTACGGAATCCCCCAAAAGAGTTGCACTGAGAGTTAAATGCGTCTTCGACTGCTTCGAAAATAAAATAACAAAAACAGGCTACTGTAGTGGCATCAATTCAAACAGTGCGCCCAAAAGGAAACTGAAACTAGCAGAGCACACTACTTTTATCGTTTAAACAAGCGCAAATGGAGCATTACGAACGCACAATCGCGTGCTTTACTTAAAGGTTGATACGGATTTCCAACTCTCTTGATGTTATCTAAACATGTAACACGCCTGAACTACAAGTAGTAAGTAGGAGGAGATCGAGTGACATCACAAACTACTACATAACTTTAAACAGAATGTGCTGCAAAGTAGCTAAACGCCTTCAAAATTACTCTAAGCACTTCAACGCGACTGCGAATAGTCCGCAGATCGTGCTAAAGTGTGCTCATAAGTGCACCGATTCAGAGTTTCCCCGTGTAAAAACACAGACGCCTAGTGAAAGTTAGCACTGCAATCCAAACAAACCGAGCAGTGTCGGTTCCAAACAGCGGAGAGGAGACGCGCGTAAAAGAGCAGTCACGCACGCTAACGTTATAACGGAGCGCGAAACTCACCGCGATCAGAGTGCTGCTCCTCTGCTCGGCGCTCGCGGTCGAGTCGGGCTCTTGTTGCTTGCTCTGCTGCTTACTGTTGCCGGATTTCTTGGCCCGCTGCTCTATACTCCGCTGGTACAGGCTCAGCGTCTCCCGGCGGTCCAGCTCCAGCTGCTCGGCGTGCGCTTGATGATATCGGCTCTCGCAGTTGACGTGGTGCCGCCGGCAGCCCTCGATCCGCTGCCGCAGCCGCTCCACCACCGTGCTGTGCTTCGGTATGCCCACGTTACCGCCGCCGGTGCTGCTGCCGGTTGCATTAATGGCAGAGTTTAAGTTGACGTTACTGTTATTAATGCAAATGCCGCCGCCGGTCGGTACGGCAGCGGGGCTGGCAAAATCCCCCATCATCTGTGATTCGGGAAGAACTTTGTCAAGCCCCCCTGACTCTCTCTCTCTCCCCTCTCCAAAGCGGGGCAGAAGTCCGCTTCGCCAGGGAGGCAGATACAGTGAAATAGTGGAGAAAGAAGCGTTCAAACGAGAGTAAATCCCTCCTCCGGGAGGATCGCCGTGTCAACCATTCAATAGACAACAGTGCGGGACCGGGTCTGTTACTCTCTCGCCTTTACTGGAGCTCCATCAAACATCCGGATGTTACTCGCAACCATCACGCGTAAGCGCCGCTGCTGCGCGCCCGTCGTTTTATTGTGTTGTCCTTTTGAAAAAAGTTTTGCCGTCTGCTGCGAACAGGCTCCGGAGTTGTTTCGTGAACTTGCATTTCATCAGTTTGGCCGGCGAAACCCTCCCCGAGCGCGAACAAGGTGTGCAGTTTCTTAAAGTCCCGACGGCTGGAGAGGAAATCCTACAGTCGCCAGTGTGTACGGCAGCTGCCACCATCACAATAATCAAGCGCTCCCCTCCTCCATGCTAGCGGAGTGATATCAGGACAACAGCCGAGCGAAGAGCAGCCACCAGCCTGCGAGCAGCACGCCAGCTCCGCGCAAAACACGGCACGGAATCTAGTGCGCTGGACGCGGACTCAATATTGACTTCAGAGGAGGTGAATGATAGAGCAGGGTGTAATGCTTTACCGGCGGGTTGGGGTACTGCATCTGATACTCACGAGTTCACCAGAGTACAAAGCGCTATCTATCTGTCTGTCGGATTGTTGAGGTAGTGCGGGGAAACATATTTTTACGCGACAAAAACGTGCAAAAATAAAATACAAAAAAGGATATAACCTGTATTAGAAAAATAAAAACGCATGCAAATAAATATTGTTAAAGTATTTGATTCTGTAAATATCTGTAAAATCGAAACAAAATAGGCCTAGTGTTTTATTATAATATATTACTAAATAATATTAATTATTATTAACTTAAAAACTCAGGTTATTCTGTGGGTTCCATAGTTAGTGGTTCTTTGGAGTTTAAAAGTTGCTTTGCAAGTTCTTCTGATCAGAGTATTAGTTATTTGTGTTCTTCAACCTATCGTACAACACAGGGGGTTTTCTTAAGAGCTGGAAAAGCAGCATTCTGAAATGTATGACAGTTGACTGTAAAACCGTTTTGTTTGGTTTGTATTTAATTTGTTTTTAAGTTTGAGAGGTATGTAATTCATTCATTTATTCTTGCTCTTTTCATTTCTTAAACAAGATTGAACAATTTAGCTCACGTGTTTACTGATAAAGGAAATGTGTTTGTGAGGAACATACACTTGAGCTAGTTCTCACTAGCTTTATTTTCACAGATTGTCCACTCAGCTATTACCGGCGAGAGCTCTCTGCATTTCATAGTTATTTTTGAAAGTATTGCCCTTGCTCTTAAGAAAAATGTTCTTATGTGACGTGTGTGCAGATGATAATACACTCATCTTAAGAAGTGACTGAAGTAAGTAACAGGATCAGGTGAGGCCCTGAAGCACTGGCTGCAGTCAGTAAATGATGATAAGGGGGGCTGGCCGGTTTGTAGGTGTGGGTGTGTGTGTGTGTGTGTGAGTAATTGTGAAAAAGTGCTGCTGCCCAGTCTGGTTTGCTGAGTGAGGCTAAAACGAATTGCAAACACATTCATTCTTACTCTATCTATCTCTCTCTCTCTCTCTCTCTAACACATATACAAAGATAGTCAAGACCAAAAGTTTGTGAACACCCTGTATTTTACTGGGACTATTCTGGACCTGTTTCTCTGGGCCATCAAAATCAGCCTTTCTGCTGTTTTAATTGTATATAATAAAGTGTGCCAGACAGACTCTTTTAATTTTTTTGTAATTATCTTTAAGCAAGTATGCTGGATGTTTTTCATATGTTTTTAAAACTCAGCCTTAGATGAGAACTGAGGATGTTTATGAAATATTTGAATTGGCTTGATGCATCATTTATTTTAATTGTTAGTGATTTTAAATATGATTTTGCACAATTAAACAACTTTGTCTTATTTGATGCACAAACAAAACAACACACTCCCCGATGTTCTTTGGTAATGCCTTAAAGGAAAGTTAACTGAAAATGAAATGGAGGGAATAGTGTGTTTATGTGAAGATTCTTGTTGGTGAAGAATAATATATGAGGCCCAGGAACCAAATGTTTATTTGCCCTCTTGTGTCCTTCAAGGAAACGAGTGAGTGAGATGCTTTTGGTGTAAATCTCTGCCTCATGGAGCAATTCTTGGAAAAAAGCAATAAGGCTATTACTTTCAAAATTCTAGGAATGTAAATAAGACATCCACCCAGGATTGGGACTCTCTGTACTTTCTGAAATGGTTGAAACTGACACTAGTAGTTGGAACTGCTCTTTAGTGTTTGTGCTACCGGTTTGTTTCTCTTCTGGATCTTTTACTTGGCTAACAGCTATACAGAACTCAATCAGATCTGAACAAACAGGTGTGGTGAACAGTTCACCTTATCTAAACGTGCTTTACACCATGTACTGTGCTTATATTAGACACAGAACAGCAACGTCTGTAAACATGCCTTTTTCTGAAGTTTGTTATTAAAAACCAGGTTGTTACTTTTGTCACATACAAACAATTTAACAAGCAATACCAACAATTGCTTTTGTTTTGTAAAGTTTACACGGGTTATAATTTGGTTGAACAAAACAAAAGCATGAGAGAGAGTTGTTGTTGATTTAAGTCTAATGGAACTTGGATTAAGTCTAATCTCTAATGGATTTCAAGATGTAACATTTTTGAATCACCCTACAATTATACAATGTGACCCCTAAGTGCTTCTCCTCCTACAACACTCACCTTCATCAGCAACTATTTTTACTCCTGATCTATTTACTACTTCTTGAATCTCTATAAATAACTCACTATTTTGATTATCTTACAACATTACAATTTTTGTTTGAAAATTAAGTGTGTG
>JAUYWG010000031.1:8734148-8753272 GCA_034779775.1 Enteromius afrohamiltoni
AAGAGCTGCAGCTGCGGCTGATCGGCGGGTGAGGATCGGGTGCAGCTGGTCCGCGTTGGTTTCCAGGGCGACGTTGATGCGTGTGTGTATATATATATATATATACACACACACACACACACACTCACACGCATATAATATCTAAATATCAGTAAAATGTTTATTATTAACAAATATATACACATATATATACACATATATATATATATATATATATATATATATAATATAATATATTTCAAATCAATGCTGTTCTTTTGAACTTTTGAAATCAATAAAAAATGTTTTCATACAAATATTTACATTGATAATAATATGAAATGTTTCCTGAGTGTCAAATTTGCATATTATATTCATTTCTAAAGGATCATGTGATGTGAAAACTTGAGTAATGGCTGATGAAAATATAATTTTGCATCACAGGAATCAAATACATATTAAAATATATGAAAAGAAAAAACATTAATTATTAAACTGTAATAATATTTTTTCATATGTTTTTTTTTTCCTGGCATCATTTTATATATAATAAATTAGTTTGTTTTTTTCTATTTCTATTGTTTATTTTCTATTTCTATTTTTGAACAATGAAATGTATGAGAAGGAAAAAAAAGTATTTGGTCTTGCTTTCTGGTATAAATCTATTTTAAAATCCATAATATGAGAAACAAATAAATATAGTAAGGTAAAAAAAAATGCCAATAGAATAAAAAAACACCCTTTGCTTGTTTTTTTACCCCAATAAGTGTTCTTGTTTCTTGTTAGACTTTTTATGGAAAGCAAAATGAAGGAAAATCCAAATTACTGAACTGAAAATAAAAATACTGAAAGTGCTATTAATATTATTTGCAGTACATCAAATATGTGTGAAAAAAAGGGAATGGACACTGAATCAGAAGTCATATGGTCCGCGTTTTCTATGATGTTGGGATGTTGTGAAGCATTGTAAATATTTAATGTGGTCACCCATCCATTAGAGTGCTGATAAACAGAATCAATGGAGCTGATAGATTGACTATCCATGAAGAGGCCAAAGGACAGAGAGAACACACAAAGCAGTAAGCATTTTACAGCTTTGCTGTATTGCTTTTTATAACACACAAGTGTAATAGTACTACAGAGGGGGCTAGAAGTTTCTTTTCACACAGACTCTTTTGAATATGTTTACATATTGGTGAGGAAAAGACAGGGAATAAAGCAAAAGAGTGTGACAAATGTATATGAGTATATATATATCAATACATGACTCCACTGAGTAGGTGGTGTGTGTGCTTTTTGCAGGCAGCTCCGTGCTGGATACGTGACTTCCTGTGTGTAGTAACTGACATTTTTGTGAGTGTGTCAGTGTGTGTGTGTTAGGAGTGAGCGGGATCTCTGACTCATCCCCTCGGTATTCAAAAAAAGGATCCGATCTCTCAAGAAGAAGAATTAATGAGAGTTTTTAGGACAAGAGGTTGGAGGACAAAAGGGAAAGGCATGTGCGCAGGGGAGAAAACTGCAGAGACGAATTACGAGAAGAAAGAGAGAAGAGAAGCCCTGGCAGGTGAGCTGGCAGTATATGCGCTGTGCAGTGGATAAGTGGAAACGCTCCCAGTCACGCATCCAACATGCAGCCGCTTAATGTACAGAGGGAGGGAGGTGTGTGGGTGTTCTAATTCTGCATAGTCATGACTGCACCCTTTCTACTCGGCCTTGCGACCGGCCTTAAATCATGACACTTTCCAGAAGCCTTAAAATCCTCAAAGATTCAGAGTGCATATTACATTTGTAAAGGTGTCATTTTTTTCTTCACGTTGGGAGTTGGTCAATATGTCTTCCAGCCTGGATTTTGACACCTTGTTGTGTGGATGCAGCATCATACAAAAGCCAAAAAATCAACTGTGAAAATCTGCAATCAGCATCCAGCAATAATAACCGATTCTATGTGCAAAAGCATTTGGCAAGCCATGTGATCGGAACATGTTGGCTCACATAAGGGCAGCCTATTTCATGTGAAGGAAAACTCATAAATAAATAAAACTATTATTTTATTATTTTTATGTACACCATATGCCAAACTGGTATTGTAAAATGCAAATAAGCAAACAAATAAATAAAAGATTCATTCATATCTTGTAACTCCACTATAACTATTATTATATTAATCATATGTTATTGTAAATCTGCCTATAGCACAAACAAACGAACACAAAACTAAAGCATTTAAATCTGTAAAGGGGCATTCAGGATTTTTTTTAATAAATAATTGGTTTTAATGCAGAGTGTATTTATGGTACACATCTGAATCAAAAATATGACAATTGAAAGTCTAAGCTTAGATGATCTTCTTATGCATGCATGTCAACAATAAAAAGAAGTGTCAACAAAAAAATAGGCTAAATAAATAAATCAGTTGTGTTAAATGTATTTTCCAGCAGCTGGTGTTCTAAATCTGTTTTACACTGTCGCTTTTGCTACAGCCAAAGCATGTTTACAGTGAAGTAAAGACAACATGTGTTGTGCATACACTCTCTGACCTGTGTGGAAATGCACATCGCTTCAGGATCTTGGCTGAAGAATCAATGGTAGAACAGCAGACTGCAGCAGACAGCAGAGGCGAGCAAACGATTGGCCTGTGCTTTTAACCACATTCTTGTTTGCTTTTTTTATTTTATAGGAAACCAAAAAAAAAAAAAAAAGTAAAAAAAAAAAAATCTGAAAAGACTGCATTTATTCTTCCAAATAATTTTACTAAAACCTTCTGGAATCACACAGCTTCTTTGCTCTCGAAACGCCAAAGAAAAGTTGCATGGATATGGACTATTGCTAAAATCAGATTGACTTGAAGTTGTCATCTTCTACAGCATGAAAAAGGAGGTACAGCATAAAAGGCAACAACATAACACATGAGACTGAGCTCTGAGATCTGTCAAGGGTCTTTACCATGGTTTGATTACACTGGAAAGACAACCCTTTCCCCGGAACACTCAAAACAAAGACATTCCTTTTTCCCAATAGGACAGATTTATGCATCTTTTGTCATCTTGACAAAAGAACTCAGGCGTGTTTGTGCTAATCATACTAATTAAAGAAAATGAGATGCATGGAACAGTTCCCAAGATTCAACTGTCCACATGCAAATTTAATTGGCATACAGTATGGTGTGAACTCCAACATGCTTGAAATGTCTGTTTAAAATTCTGTGATAGAATAGTCATAACAAGTTTCCTCGATTACCAAAAAAAACAAATGCAGATCTGTGCCAACTGGCTACTTACTGTACACTAAGTAAATGTATAATTCATTGTTTTCTTTCTTCCTGTTAAAATTATATTTATAGCATGTTTCTATGATACGTACGCATAAGTAAAGGATTAGTTCACCCAAAAAATTTAAAAAATGAGATAATTTACTATTATTTTGAAGCTCCAAAAAGCATTATATATCCACCATAAAACTAACGGGGGATTAACACATGTCTTCTGAAGCAGAATGATGGGTTTTTGTAACAAACATATTTCTAATTGTAACTTATATCACTGACTTCCGGCGAAGGTTATAATAGTTTGGGATTTTTCATTAGTTTTAGTTTTTTGTTTATTTCTCGCTTTCGACTTTGAATTTGTTACCAGCGTTTCGTATAGCTATATCCTCGTTCATCTATGCTCTTCTGAGATTACCTATGAATGCGGCAAGCCCTATTCATTCGCTCTCATGTGTTAACCCCCAGATGGGTTAGTTTCACGATGGATATACGCGCTTTTAGGACTTCAAAATAACATAAATATTAAACACTGTTTTGTGCTTAATGTCTCCTTTATGATTTGATGCATGATCAAATTTAGGGTTTTTTTTGTTGTTGTTGTTTTTTTTTGGTGAACTGTTCCTTTAATGGGGGTTAAAGGATCCCTCTCTTTGAAAACAACATTTTGTTTTGACAACTTTGTTTTCACATATATACCAAAATCATGGTTGCAGTCACAGTAATGACTGTCCAAACCACTAATAGCAGTTTGGTTGGCCAATTAGCATTGCTATGTTGCAACCAGGTGTTTTCTCACTGACATGTAACCGCTCTGTCTCTCTGAGTCGATGGCATTAGATGAAGACCTACATGGGCAACATGTACCAAACAGTGTAAAATAAGAACATGACCTCATTGATTGTTTACTTGCTCAATCATAGATTAGTGTTTTTCACATTTGACTAGTCATGCTGAGACTTGGACTCCTGGACTGCCTTTGGGCGACTCAATGACTAAGCATATTTAAGTACATACACAGCCTGAATTCTTCATAAATTAATACATGAGCAATGAAATAAAGTGATTAACATTCAGAACAATGTTGACTGTCAACCTCAGGAGATCAACTTACGAGCTTTGTATACTTCTAGCAAAATATGTAAATTAAAGGGAGAGTTCACCCAAAAATAAAAAATTGGTAAAAATGTAACCTTCCCCCTTAGGATGTTTAAGATGTAAAATGGTAAAATTGTTTGTTAGTTCATCAGAACAGATATGGAGAAAATTAGCATCACTTGCTCATCAATGAATTCTCTGCACTGAATGGGTGCCATCAGAATGAGAGTCCAAACAGTTAATAAAAGTATTACAATACGTACATACACTGCTCAGAAAAATAAAGGGAATACTAAAATAACACATCCTAGATCTGAATGAATGAAATGGCATGCTCCTGATTGATCTCCTCTCAGACCTGGACTTTAGCATTCACCAACTCCTGGACAGTCTGTGGTGCAACGTGGCGTTGGTGGATGGAGCGAGACATGATGTCCCAGATGTGCTCAGTTGGATTCAGGTCTGGGGAATGGGTGGGTTAGTCCATATCATCAATGCCTTCGTCTTGCAGGAACTGCTGACACACTCCAGCTACATGAGGTCTAACATTGTCTTGCATTAGGAGGAACCCAAAGCCAACCACACCGGCATATGTTCTCACAAGGGGTCTGAGGATCTCATCTCGGTACCTAAATGCAGTCAGGCTACCTCTGGTGAGCACATGGAGGGCTGTGTGGCCCTCTAAAGAAATGCCACCCCACACCATTACTGAACCACTGCCAAACTAGTCATGCTGGAGGATGTTGCAGGCAGCAGAACATTCTCAACGGCGTCTCCAGACTCTGTCACGTCTGTCACATGTGCTCAGTGTGAACCTGCTTTCATTTGTGAAGAGCGCAGGGCGCCAGTAGCAGTTTGCCAATCTTGGTGTTCTCTGACAAATGGCAAACGTCCTGCACAGTGCTGGGCTGTAAGCACAACCCCCACCTGTGGATGTCGGGCCCTCATACCACCCTCATGGAATCTGTTTCTGGACGTTCTGAGCAGACACATGCACATTTGTGGCCTACTGGAGGTCAATTTGGAGGGCTCTGGCAGTGCTCCTCCTGTTTCTCCCTGCAGAAAGCCACTTGTGTGGGTTGTAGACTCCATCTCTTGCTACCACTAGAGTGAAAGCACCACCAGCATTCAAAAGTGACCAAAACAACAGCCAGTAAGCATAGGAACTGAGAAGTGGTCTGTGGTCACCACCTGCAGAAGCACTGCTTTATTGGGGGTGTCCTACTAATTGCCTATAATGTCCACCTGACGTCTATTCCATTTGTACAACAGCATATGAAATTGATTGTCAATCAGTGTTGCTTCCTAAGTGAGAAGTTTGATTTCACAGAAGTGTGACTGACTTGGAGTTACATTGTGTTGTTTAATGCCGAGTTCAGACTGCCCGATTTTCATAGTTGCATCACATATCTTTTTAAACTGCATGACTATCTGGGGTAGCATTCAGTCGCTGCTGTGTTCACATTGCATGATGGACCAGCGACAGGGGGTTTCACACTGCATGACTCTACAACAGGAAGAATCACTGCCAAACACGCCCGAGACCGAGTTCTCATGTGAGATTGGGCTTACTATTAAAAATAGTAGCGCGCAATAGTAAGCGCAATAGCAATAGTAGCGGATCTTATCTACAAATTGCATCTTCTTCAGTGAAAAGAAGAAAAATAAAAGATTATGGCAAATGATATACCTTCTAAACCTTCGTAACTCTTTCTCCAACATCCCACTGCCCTGGATATTGCTCTCTCATTGGCTGTAAGGTAATCGTCGATTTCATTTTTAATCAAAGCAAATTCACGCACTGGTCTCATTGTTGTGATGTTTTTTATCAGCTGTTTGGACTCTCGTTCTAATGGCATTCACTGCAGAGGTGATCATTGGTGATGTAATGCTAAATTCTCCATGCACATCTGTTCTGATGAAGTAACAAGCTCTACATCTTGGGTGGCCTGAAGGTGAGCACATTTTCAGCAGATGTTTAATTTTAAATGTGAACTATTCCTTTTAATAGAGTTTAAAAACATGATCAAATAAACAAAATCTAGCTATTTGTTTAATCAATTTATAAAACAAATGTATTTATTCTTACAATGAGTTGGGTAAGGTATTTAAGTATTAAAACAAATTCATGTTTACAAGGCAAATTCTGTGAGAAAAAAAGATTGAGACTCAGGTGAATATGTGAAACGCATAACATAGCACTAGCACTTTAAAGAAGACCTCAGGTCTTTCTAAAACATGAAATGGAGTCACTGGCAGGTGAGTTGGATTTTACCGCCAAACAATGCACATCGGATGCATATGCTTATGTGAGGAGAGGATAGTTTTAATATCATTACAAAATGTAACTGATCACTCAAACTCAAGCAAGTCCACAGATCTAATCCGTGATCGAAGAAATGTAACTAAACCCACATGCACCAACTACATGCACCACACACCAACTGAGATCTGTTAAATATTTTAAAGCCAATTCCATTAGTAAAATGAATTACACAGTAAGACAGACAGGTAAGAAAGACACACAAACACACCTATTCATGAACTCACAATATGTCCATGCATAATCTATGTGCACATCTATTTTTGTCCTATTTAGAGACAAAACACTGATATGTTTTTAAACAAATTTTTTTTAATGATTATTATTATTTAAACTCACAGACACAAAAGAAAGCCTGTGTGCTAAGTATTACACAGCATAAGCCAGTGAAAACCCTGGTGATTAGCTGTTCATTTCAGGACATGAAAAGTTGCAGCCAGGACACTGACACACACACAGAGAGAGAGAGAGAGGTCAGAGTAAATTCTTCCACTCAAAGTAGACATGTTCACATTTACTAAGGAACACTTTTTATTTATTTTATACAGTAAATACAATATTCACATCGAGTGTTACATCTGAATTGTTTTTGAATTCATTAACAGATCAGATGAATGTACGTAAGGACAAATCAATTGAAGATTAAATAAAGGCCACTTAACATAAGATCATATAGTCTAGACCTTTTTGGCTTTAAATATGTAGTTAAGTATGTTTGTGTTCATGAAATTATGTAATGAAATTCAATCTTGAGTCAGCTTCTGTGAGTGTTTTGGGAGATTTACAGCATTATTATGCTTTGGTTAAAACAAATTTGCTAGCGTCCATCTGTATATTTTGGAGCACTATAATGTTCTACTGTTATATAATTTATATTATGCTTTTTTTAGTGCCTGCTAATGAAACTTTTGACAGAGTCACAGAGTTATCTATCTATCTATCTATCTATCTATCTATCTATCTATCTATCTATCTATCTATCTATCTATCTATCTATCTGTCTGTCTGTCTGTCTGTCTGTCTGTCTGTCTGTCTGTCTGTCTGACTATCTGTGTCTGTCTGTTAAACTAAATTAAAAGACAGAATGAGAGACCGGGTCACCTAGAGAAATTGTGACTTCAGACAGAAAGTGAGAAGAATTAAGTTGGCAGTTGGCAGTGCGGAAGACGAACATGAAGAGGAATGAGTCGAGCTGAACTATGGAATGTGAAACTACAGGTTGCAGATTAAAGAAAGGTAAACTTCCAAGAAGGTCATTCAAAATGTTTAGCCTCTTTGACTGATTAGAGGGAGGGTTGATAGGATTCCGCTAAACTGTTCTCATATGTTGGCCCTCAAAGTGTATAGTGACAGAACATATAAGAGAGAACAGCAGTACTGGAATATCAGTCAGAATTTCTCACTCAGAAACGTTCTCACATTCTACATTATTAAGCAATTGTATTGTTAATTATTTTTTAAATATATAGAATATTTATAGGATAAACCTTCACAGACAGACCACTAGGAGTCTGCAGAAAAAAATCAGAAGGATATAGAGTCCAAGGCCCCCTGTTGTCCATAGCAATATTCAAAGGCCCAATATTGACTTCATTTACTGGATATAAGTCTAGACAGCTAATTGATTACATTAATAATGGTAAACATTTTTTGTACTACAAGTTTTCTGAAATTTTAGGATTATTTATTTTATTAAATTTATAAATGAGTCATTGTTTAATTAAATATGCACTAATTTGCATACATTTCTAGTTCAAAAATCTAAACAATTGATGATGTCAGTTTCGAAATTCATGTTAGAGTTTGGCTGAAGCCGTTTATTATCAGTCAAGAGTGTTTACTATTTATAAATTATTATGACAACAGAAACTACCCAAATGACCCTGATCAAAAGTTTACATACCCTTGAATCTTAATGCTGAGTGTTGTTTCCTTATGGTCTTTCTGTTGTATGATAGTTGTTCATGAGTGCCTTGTTGGTCTTGAGCAGTTCAACTGCCTGCTGTTCTTCAGAAAAATCCTCTAGCATCCTTTTGCATATTTGAACCCTTTCCAACATTGTCTGTATGATTTTGAGATCAATCTTTTCACACTGGGGACAATTGGGGGACTCACACAGAACTATTATATAACATTTACTGATGCTCAAGAAGACAACACAATGTATTAAGTTAATTTTTTAATCAGGGTATATTGTACTTATTTTGTCTTCTGGGAAAAATGTAAGTATTTATGTATAGTTTTTTAAGTTCTGTACAAATGGAAATAGGTGATCTTTAAAAAGAGATTGCGCATCATCATCCTGTTCAAAAGTTTACACCCACTAACTATTGAGTTCCCCCATTGTCACATTGAAAATATGGATCTCAAAATCACACAGTCTGTGTTGAAAAGGTTTCGAGATTCTCATTTCTGTCTCTCCATAATGCAGAAAATGCTTAGAACGGACAAAAAAAACCTTTGTTCACAATTTTGGGGGGAATAAAATATTGTATATAATCAAAATGATATCGGAACAAATACTTCTGTAATAACTCTCCGAATTTTGCAACGTTCAGCCAAGAAGGGTTCTGGACAACGGAGGTAAAGTGTAACAATGTTTATTGAATATGAGTAATAAATGCAACAGGTGAAAGTATATCCAGCACAAGGGTAAGTAGTGATCTCCAGATCACTTCCGTCAATCCTCCGGTAGTTCCTTAGTGATCTCAGGATCGCTTTCACTTCATTTGCTTTCACCAGGTGGGTGATGGTGAGCTTGACTGTGGAGTGCGGGCAGTGCTCTGAAGAGACAGGCGAGTACAACAAGGTGAGTCTTAAAAGGTAAGTATACTGTGATATCTCACATGAAGGAGGCAATCTCGCTGTGGTTCAGACAGGATTCGTGCAGGTGACTAGACAGGGGAGACGGTTTCTTTGCATTCTCAGTTCTCTTAAGCAGGTAAGCGATGTAGCAGGTACGATGATCCAATGATCCACTGATGGCACTAGAGATGGTTCCTCCTTCCAGGGAAATAGAGGAGGCTGGAAACCTAGGAAACTTTGGAAGGGTGTTAGGCCCGTGGATTCCTGTCTCAATTAATTTTGTGCGTACTCTGCCCATGGTAAGTAGTGGGACCAATCATTCTGGTGGTCGTGACAATAAATTCTTAGGTACCTGCTAATTTCCTGGATCTTGTGCTCAGATTGACCGTTTGTTTGAGGATGGTAACCCGATGATAGACTTGTGGATATGCCCAGTAACCTAAAGAATTCCCGCCAGACTCTAGATGTGAACTGTGGTACCCTATCTGATACCATGTCTTCTGGTAGACCAAAGTGACGAAAGACATGGTGAAATAAGGCCTGGGCTGTCTCTAATGCTGTGGGTATTCCAGATAGAGGTATTAATTTGCATCCTTTGGAGAACCTGTCTACCACAACTAGTATGGTGGTGAAACCCTCAGAGGGGGGTAGATGGCAAATGTCAATGGCAAAATCAATACCTATGGTACTCCAGGGGCGTCATGGTAGAGGCAATTTACCCGCAGGTAGTCTCCATGGAGTGTTCACTATAGCACAGATGGCACATCCCTTGATGTAACGGTTTACATCCCGTACCATGTTAGGCCACCAGAATCGTTGGGTAAGTAATTGCAGTGTTCTCTTGGGACCTGGATGTCCTGTCCCAGGGGAAGTATGGATGTTCAATGTCACCATTCTTCAAAGGTGAGTTTGACAGCCAGCAGTTCTCTGTTGCCAACGTCAGAATTTTGTTCAGCTATAGACAATTTCTTAGAGAAGAATGCTCATGGATGAAGCATTGGTGGATTTCCATGATGTTGTGAGAGGGCAGCGCCAACTCCCAGTGTGGATGCATCGACTTCTATAATGAATGGTAAGTCAGGATTGGGATGACAAAGTATAGGAGCTGTACAAAAGGCTTGCTTGAGCTGGTTGAAGGCTTGTTCAGCATCTGCATTCCACTGAAGTTTCTTTCTCTTTCCTTTCAGCAGTGATGTGATGGGCGCTGTGATCTGGCTGTAAATGTTTTTAGTAAGCATGCTGCCACACATCTGCCTCCCCATCGTCACTGAGACTAAATCAACAATTAAAGTTAGTGAATCCTAAGAATCTTTGAAGTGCTTTGACATTGGCAGGCAGAGGCCAGTTCTGAACCGCTTGAACTTTGTTCTCCTCCATGGCGACTCCTGCTGGCAAAATGACTTACCCCAGGAATTGTACTTGTGTTTGGTGGAAGGCACATTTCTCTGCTTTGAGGTACAGTGAATGTTCTCTCAGTCGTTGGAGTACTTTGGCTACGTGGATTCTGTGCGTAGGAAGATCTTGTGAGTATACAAGTATATAATTTATGTATATGATAACATACTGATTCAGTATATCACGAAGCACCTCATTCATGAAGTTTTGAAAGATTGTAGGTGAGTTGGCAAGGCCATATGGCATCACGTGGTATTCGTAGTGCCCAGTAGGGTTCACAAATGCTGTTTTCCACTCATTCCCTTGATGTATTCTAACGAGATTGTAAGCACTTCTTAGGTGAAATTTACTGTAAATCTGGGTGGATCGGAGTCCTTCTAAGGCTGCTGGTACCAATGGTAGGAGATAAGCAAACTTCACCGTTTGGCTGTTTAATACTCTATAATCTATGCAAGGTCTTAAACCTCCATCTTTCTTTGCCACGAAAAAGAAACTTGAGGAAGCAGGTGAATAAAACCTTGTTTGAGTGCTTCTTGAACATATTCATGGCCTGGGTTTCAGGAAGTGACAGGGGATACAGTTTGGCATTAGGAATAAGATAAGTTAAACAATAGGAATCCGTCTGCATGGGTTTGATTCCAGCACGGTCAACTCTGCGAGACACTCGTTCAACAAGGTAGGTATGAGGAGTGAGATGTTTAGAGACAGTAGTTACCTTTCGTAGAAAGGCCTCTAATGATGCTTTTCCACTGCGTGGTACGACTCGGCACAGCTCGTTGAGGTAAGGGACGGCTCAGTTCGGCTCGGTTTGCGTTTCCAATGCAGTTTAGTACCGCTTTAGAGTGGGCAGGATTATTCACGTGTCGTTATAGTTGCGCCGCCTCTACTGCCGTGACATCATCGTACAAACAAAACTCCAAACCAAACTTCATTGGCTGTGCTGATTTAAATCTAGCGGGTCTGTTGTGTCTCATGTCGCAAGTTCTGTGATGCAGTAATGATGATTTTCTCTGGCTAATCAGTGACCAGCAGAGTTTACACATCACATTTTGGTAACGGTAGGGCTCGCTTGGAACCTTGGTGGTACTAAAAAAAAGGACCAGGTACCAGATACTGTTCCCAGTGGAAAACCCCCCAAAAGTGAGCTGTACTGAGGGATCGTGACCAAATACCTTTTGAAAATGGGAGCGGAAATTATTAAATGATGACAAATAAGTACTTTCACCCGTCCAAAGAGCTTCGGCCCACTGCAGTGCTCTCCCGGTGAGTAACGTCATGATAAACGCAATCTTGCTCCTTTCAGTAGGGAATTGGTGAGATTGCATCTCGAAATGTAAAGAGCATTGCATTAGAAATCCATTACAAGAGGTTTGCTCACCGGAGTACAATGGAGGACGAGTCATGACACTTGAGACTGGTGGATGAACTTGAAGACCTTCAATGGCATGTAGTACTGTTTGTAGCTCCCTCATTTCTGTGGCTGTAAGTGTAACAATGTTTATTGAAAATGAGTAATAAATGCAACAGGTGAAGATATATCCAGCACAAGGGTAAGTAGCGATCTCCAGATTGCTTTTGTCAATCCTCCGGTAGTTCCTCAGTGATCTCAGGATTGCTTTCACTTCAATCCTTGTCTCTCTCTTTCACAGGTAGGTGAGCTTGACTGTGGAGTGCGGGCAGTGCTCTGATGAAACAGGTGAGTACAACAAGGTGAGTCTTAAAAGGTAAGTATACTGTTATATCGTGAAGGAGGCAATCTCCATTCGCTGTGGTTCAGACAGGATTCGTGCAGGTGACTAGACAGGTGAGACAGTTCCTTTGCATTCTCAGTACTCTTAAGCAGGTAAGAGATGTAGCAGTTACGATGAGACACAGAGTTCGATGATCAAGTCCTGGATTTCTCTGACAAACTGGAAACAGCAGGGGGGTATAAGGTAAGTGCAAACGGTTGTTACCTCGATCTCAGCCGTCAAACAACTGGTGAGCCTAGCTTTTAAACAGCGCCTCTGATTAGTTTCAGGTGCAAGTGGTTAGTACTCTGGTGATTGTGAGTGTGCACTGACGGCTGAACTGGGATCAGTACAGATCAGTACAGCTCGGTGGCGTGATAAATAATTTGGTGTGTGTAAGTGCTACAGAAGAGGAGATTCATGGCTCATATGAGAAAAAGCTCATTTTAAGGAAATGGCCCATAAACATTTTGCATTGTAATTGAAATCTATTGGCGCAAATAGATAAAGTGATATAAAAGAAACACTTTTGGTTGTTTTCTTTTCACTAGTCTAAAAATAAACACTAAAAGAAACCAAAAAGCCCAAAATCTCAAACATGACCAGTGCATGAAAAATCTGTGCTTTTGCCTGCAGTGTCTCCCCTTAAAAATATTTTTTACTCACAATCTTTGCCTGATAAAAAATATTTTAAAGCTACAAAATGTAGAATTTTTATGAAAATTGTAAAGATTTAAACATTTATTTTACTTTTCCAGGTCTAAAAATAAAAATTGTAAAATTTAGCTATATTCATATCCAGGCTTTTTGATACTGCTTTAAAATGTTCTTGTCCATACAGCCCAATATTGGCCTTAACAGAACAACCAAAACCAACATGGTGTCATGAATACATGGACTGGAATTTTAATTTCATTACAACAACAAATGTATATCATCATCTCTATACCCTGCTAAATTTGGTATGGGTGTCCAAGGGGTTCCCTCTTAGCACTGATGTTTGTTTTTCTATAATTAGCAAAATTAGCTTTACAGTTTGATGGCTGATATTTTGAAAAGAGCGTTTTAAGGTTTAAACTAGACATTAATAGAAAGACTATGACTCCAACCGATCTTATAAAAGCGGTCGTTTTTTTTTGTTTCTGTCAGACGAGGAAGATGACGTGATAATGTCATAGAGACCATCTGCGGAGATGGCCCTGGCACTCCACCACTTCTTCCTGTAGAGTGTCGCCACAACAGTGCATCGCACTCCCCTTCCTGAAGCGTCTCCAGGGCCAGCCCTCCCAAATTCTCTCTTACACACTCATATACATATCATACTCTCAGCATGAGCATCTTATCATGTTTAGCAAACCAATCAACATACAGAAAATCAAGCGACGCCCTTACTAGCTTCAATGTCACGTAAATACATGTACTTTGTTGTTTTTTTTACTGCATATGAGTCTGTGCCATTGCATTAAAAACAGGACCGTTTACATATTTGTACATATTTAACATTCCATTTTTGTTAAGTATCTTATAAAGCAGGATTTCATGCAGTACACGGAAGGGAAGTGATTTGGAACATGTCTTCTGTGTCTGGGGTTTAGTTGTACTGCATCATTTTGCAGTGCAGGCAGATTGAACCTCGGCTGGATGTCACGCCTCAAAGCACTGGAGCCAGGTTCAGTGCCGCCTCCTCTTCCCCTGGCTTGGCTGACCAAAATGTGGGCACAGGGGCACCTTCACTCCCTGGTGTGGTTTGGACAAGCTACGTTAGCATATTATTATTTGTATGGTCACCAGCAATGCGATTTCTGTTGATAAGTGGTGAAAGATCTGCGTGGCGAGTTAAAGAAAGAGGAAGGTGGAATATGTGTGAAAAACAGAAAACTGAAAACCACATGCAGGTGTGTACTGTACTGCATGATATTATTAAAACAGCATGTGCAAAGCTGTTTGATTGGCTGACGTTTTAGTGGCCTTTCTTTGCTCTTTCTTTCTTTATCTCTTTTCACCAGTAGGTGGCAACAAGTAACTGCTTTTAAGAGTACGTCACTGGATTAGCCTCTCAACCTATTTTTACTATATATAGGCCCTATATATAGTGACTGGCTAAAATCGCATGTTCTCTGATTGTTTTATATAGTTTGAATGTGTGTAGCATGACTGCAAGTTCCTCGATATTACCGTCTTGTTTCTTAAACTGCTATATAAAAGCTCTTTTTTGTTCTCAGCATTACATTTACATTACAGCCGTTCTGGTTGTACAGGGAGAGATCCCATCACAGCGCGTGTTCAGTAACACAGTTAATTACTGCTCTTGCACCAGTCAAAAAATAACAGTAATTCTCATTGCTCTGCTGGTGTTCCTAAACCCAAAGCTGATTTTGGTCTGTACAGGATTGATTGTTGCTTGTGCTTATACACAGTACAGATGGGTCGAGCCTCCTTTACAAGCATCAAGAGAGCCACTGCCAGCCGTGGGCATCTGCTAATTTTGCAGTCAGAAAGCAATGAGAGAGAGAACCAAAGACTGCCTATACATCTCCATTAGTGTTTATGCTTCAATCTGCCCCTCTGTCACTTATTGTGCCATTTTCTATCTGTCACATTCTTATCTCCTGTCAACATATCATTTCGTTCCTTCCTTCCATCTCTCTTATTTTCCTGACTTCACTGTCTTAACATTCATCACCCTCTCTTTATAATTTCCTTATTCCTTCTTTTTTCATTCATTCACTTTTCAGGAATAGTTCACTCAACAATGAAAATTAGCTGAAAATGTACTGCTCATGGGAACATATTTGGAGAAATTTACCATTGCGTAACTTGCTCAACAATAGATCCTCTGGCAGTGACTGGGTGCCGTCAGAATGAGTTCAAACAGCTGATAAAAACATCACAATATTCCACAAGATTTCCACACGACTCCAGTTCATCAGTCAGCATCTTGAAGTTGCATGCAAACAAATCCATCATTAGATTTTACATTTAAATTTTTCTTTTTGATATGGATTCATAACAACATTTTCTTCAGTAAAAATGTCCATCCACTATTGTCTTTTGATTAGGCTTGTTAATCTTGTATTAACTGTATCTCTGCCATGTCTTGTAAATGCTCAGGCATCCACAGAAGTGTAAAATATGGCTGTGATTTTAACAGTAAAAAACTGTGAAAATGCTACGGGAAAAAACTGTTAAATGGTTAACAGTAAATTCCTGTAAAATTTGCAGGTAAAACGTCAACTGACATTCCCAGAATTCCTGCATTGCATTACAGTTATTTTAAATATTTGAGTTCAATCTCACCATGATGGTGTTTAGTGTTTGTGTGAATGACACTTAGCACCTTCTATATATGTTCATAATTAAAAGCTGTTTGTGATGGGCTTTGGTTCATCATTTGACTTTCTCAGCATCACCTGCATTAGGTGCTTATCAATATATTTCAAAGAAACAAAACAGTTTTCAGTATTTTAAGAGGCTGGCATATTGACATCATATCAGTAAATGATACAAAAGAACTTAAAATCCTAAAACGTTGCAACCGTACTTTTTACAGTCATGTTCTGGAACCACTGCTGCCAGTTTTTTACTGCAGATTTTACAGATTTGTTTTTACAGTGATGGCTGTCATATAAACTCCTAACCTCCAAAAAAACCCTGATTCATAGATCTTTGCAGAAAAAAAAAAGATTATAATACGAATTAGCAACATTTAAACTTGAATAAGCTTGGGAATGCGGGAAATGATGTGTTGCTCAGATACCTTGAATATAATCAAAGGTACAATCTAAACGAATCCCATCAATCAGTCCTGTATTAATAAAAATGATGGTGCAGTCACTATTGGAACCATGTTGTTGTGTGATAACTGTTGTTGCTAAAATTTAGCAATTATGTAGAAATTTTTTAAAGCTGCAAAGACATTATTTCCATCCTTTAGCTATTATTAGCTGTTATTTATCATTATGGTGTTGCAAATTATGTTTATCCTTTTAAAATATTACTACTACACATTTAATAGACAAAATGAATACGTATTAAAATGAATATGAAAAATAAAAAAACAAACATTTAACATAATAAACAGGCAGCTATAATGCATAAATATGTTTATTAATTTTGACAAGAATTACATCTGTCTTTCATAAACACAGCTTGAGACCAAGACGACAAAAACACTGTCAATTCCTGGAGTAATTTATGACAGGCTTTAGTTGAACCACTAGGAGGCACTTCACGCATACTTGGCAGACGATTATCAAAGCTTTGCAGGCAACAGACAGACTTCATTATTCTTCACCAACTCGGATAAAGATCCTTACTAAAATACCATAATATTATAACATTTAGTATTTTATTACACACAAACTTTATTACAGGTCCTAATAATTATGTATAAATACATGTATATATGTAAAGTTGCCATAATTAGAAAAAAAAAAAGTTATATCCATCAAAAGTAAAATGATCACACACAATATTTCATAACATAATATAAAATAATATAACATAACAATATTTCAGTTTAAACAATTGTTAGATCATTTGCTCAACAGTGGATCCTCTGCAGTGAATGGGTGCCGTCGGAACAAGAGTACAAACAGATAGAAACATTCCAGTAATTTACAAGTAATCCAATGAATCCAGTCCACCAGTCAATTTCTTCTGAAACAAAAAATTGTCTATTTGTACAAAATAAATAAATAAAAATAAATCCACAAGATCTTTTACTTTAAACTGATACTTTAGAGTATGAGTTTGTAATCCAAAATTGACTCCTCCAGTGAAAAAGTCCAGCCTCTGTTGTCCTCTCACATCAAATCAACTATAATATCTGCCAATAACTATTCTGGATTGCTTTTGCTTGTAAACAGTGCTTGATTTGGGCATATTTCTTCCCTGAATCAGACCAAATTAACTTTATTGGCAGTGAACCAGCATTTGAGCCAAAAGCAATGGAATTTCAAGTTTAAAACATCTTAATGATGGGTTTGTTTATTACAACTACATCTCGAAAGGCCTGCGGGTGAGTACATTTTCATCAAATGTTAATTTTTAGTTGTACTATGCTTTTAAACACCCCATGAAATCAAGTTTTTTCATTGGAAGTCCATGTCTGTTGTCGTTTCTCGAAGATACACTGAACTGAGACAAATAAAGAATTCCCATGCTACGGTAATAAAACAAAAACTGCATAAGAACTGTTTGCTGCAGATGTTTAAGTTGAACTCTTTCAGAATCAGAAACGAGCATGTCAACATTTCTTATGCCTGCAGTTTAAAATGAAACAAGAACTAAAGCTCCCAGAGTGCCAATCAATGTATCACGGCAAGTCGTTTCAGTAGCTCGTAGTAATACTTCAGGCTTTTTACAACACTGATCAAAGTGCAAACCAATTAAGTCAGTGTAGTTAAGCACTGCCATGTGGTTTTGTTTGTGTGAGGCCATCAGACACTTCCTTTAGTTAATGTGTCTCACTGTAGCACAGATGAAATGAGACAGATGGTGCGAGAAAGTTAAAGGTGTGCACAGTTGGGTGAGAAGGTGGGGGGGCTCACTGTAATCTGAGAAAGTAAAGCAGTGAACTTTGGATCTCTCAGCAGGCGTCGCCCTGAAGTCTGCTCCAGCTTTGTCACCTGAGTTACCACACAGGTCTGGTTGGTAACCGTGGTGATGGTGAATAATTGAGAGGGTAAGGCCGGACAAACTACACACAGACTTTCAGGAAAAGAGAGCTAGATAAAGAGAACAGAACCTTTTCAAAGACATTTAACTGATGTTTTGCTAACAAGCTGCAATTACATTTGAGAATGCTCTCAGTCATGGAGGGAGACGTGGATGAAGATGATGGGACTTTTACTAATATCTCACTAGCTGATGATTCAGGTAAGACTCGCCTTGTCTTGTCTTAAAGCTGACCAGTTTCCTTTGTTTGGGAAACAGTTTTGTGATAGAACTACATGCACATCAATAGAAGCACACAGGTGCACATTATTCACTCTGATCAGAGTATATTCACACCAAACCTTCGATTCAATCTTTTGGTCAACTTGTTTTCTTTCTTTTAGCAGAAGATTTGTATTGCTTTTTTGACGGTTTTGGTCATAGGCCTCACTGATCTGAGCTTATTGCTATTTCACATTGTGTGAGGAAAAGCTGTGTTTTTGGCAGATTTTGGCATGGCAATGTTCACTCAAAAGATAGGGAAATAAGCTCAAATACATAGAGTATATATTAATCAGTTAATCGTATATTAATCAATTCCAAAATTAAAATTAAAAAATTAAAAAATCAATAATAAAAAAAAAACATAGTTCATAAAAGTTCATAAAAGTTTTATTTGAGTTTGAATCCAATATTTGATTACAGAAATTATGATAATAATAATAATAATAATTATAATAGCAATAATAATAATAATAATAATAATAAATAAATGAACAAAAAAGTAAACTATAGTATAACTATAGGCTCAAACGTTTTTTTTTTTTATCAGGAACACCACAAGAAAAAAAAGAAAAAAAAAAATATATATATA
>JAUYWG010000031.1:8753282-8766250 GCA_034779775.1 Enteromius afrohamiltoni
ATTTTTTTTTTGTTGGCAAAAAAATTTCACAAAAAAAAAAAATATATTTTTTATTTAAAATGTAGTCAATAATTAAAAAAAAAAAAAATATATATATATATATATATATGTATATATATATATATATATATATAATTGGGAAGTTGTATGAGAAATGTGAGTATGTTTTAGTCAACAATAACTTCAACAGTATTTCTGGGGGGGAAAGTAAGAAAATCTGCTCCTGATAGAAAAACTAAAGCAGTATCTCAGTGATTACCCACTTCATATTGAATTTAAAAACCCTGTACTACTAAACATTTATATTTATAATTTGATACAGTGCACATAGGCTACATTTTACACTGTAGCTGTATTTTACAAGTAATAACATATTTAATAACATAGGTATACATTTATGCAGTTGCATAAAATACATAAAAAATAAAATAAATTGTGCAGGTGCATCTATTATTGCATTTTTGACCATAGCCAAACATTAAACCACCATAACACCAAACCCAAACGTAAGTGCACATAACTAATATTATTATTTACATAAATACATAACTAAAATGAAGTACCAGAATTGTTTCACTTTCATTTTTTAAATGATGCATTAAGTATATTCTTTCAGCTGTAGGCTATAAGTAAGTGCGTTAACTTAAGGATCTAAATGCTTGAGTGCTGTGCAGCATGTGGTTTTCTTGTCCAAATACAGAAATGAATGGAAAGGCATTGAGTCAACACATGTCAGAAACCTCCATAAGAGGGAGTAGGTGTGTGCTTGTGTACAGGGACTGTGCAGAGAGGAGCTCACATATACAGTATAAGCATGTGTGAACAGCTACTGCCAGAGCAGTCAGTAAGTAGAACAAAGGCTGCATATTTCAGATGACTCACGTTTACTTTTAAAGGGATAGTTCACCTAAAAATGAAAAATCGGTCATCATTTACTCACCTTCATGTAGTTTCCAAACCTTTATGACTTTAGTTCTTAAGAGGAACGCAAAAGATGTTGGTGAGCATAGAGACTGGAGTTTTCACACTTGTTACTCAGAGAAAAACCCCCAAACCTTTTAACCATTTTAACCAGCAAAACAGAAACAGTACATAACATATATTTTACCTTTTGTGACAACATAAACCCATAGATATACATGTTGTCACATTTAAACAGCCTGTTAAATACCACAGATTAAAAACATATACGAAACTAAATAGCATAAAACTACTAAATCTTTGTGTTTGAAAAAGTGATGCATTGCTCACGCTTAAAACACACGATATCTTCGCTCATCCTGACATTTATGAAACACCCTAGTCCTAAGAACACAATTAATCCAAATCTTTCATCATTATGTTGTTGATTCCTAATATTTGAATGTTAGGCTGTTTGGTTATATTGCGTTTTATGTATCATTAATAATTAGTATTAGAATGATTTTATGAGATTATCGTAACAGTACAAGTACTATCATATGAATGAATATTATTCCAAAGAGTAAAAATGCATTCTTTTTCAAATGCTGTTCTTTTAAAAAAAAAATAGCATGCAGTAACCAGCATTGCTTTGTGCACAGCCTCAAATGTATGGAGAGCTTTGTCTCCCTCTGTCGGTTCATTTCGGTAGCGGGGGCACGTCAGGAGAACCAGAGAAGCGATGAGGTAACGGATGGTCTGTATCATTACCTTGACATCAGCTTTGGAGGCTTAATCATTTTGAACATCTTTAATAACCCGGATCGATTTAGTCTTGTACAGGTAGGACTGTGTGATAGTATCGGTGTGCAGCTGTGTGTTTGACGTTACTTCATTATCAGATGCGATTTGGTTTATTTTCTCTCTGCGCTTAACGTTACACATCTTTCTACTTACCAGTTTTACTAGTTGCTGATTATTTAACCGAGTTTTGTTATGCGGGGTCAGTTAAAGCCGTTTCTAACAAGTTTTTGTGCACCCAGGCTGCTAAAGCGGCCTGTAATGCATAAGAACCAATGAAGATTGATGCTCGGACATGGCATGAATTAAAACTTTGTAAAACTTAGTTAAAATGCCATTCCTCGAGTACTAATAGCAATGTAGGCATGTAATTTAATGACAGTGATCTTAGCTTTGTGTGAGCTGTATTTCTTTGCGTTAGGCGGTGGTTTGTTGTGTTAGCTTATAGCTAACGTTAACTGTATCTTCATGCGCTGGGACCTTGACACGGCTTGGTTTGCACTATATTTGCGTTGTTCCCCAACTAACACCATTAAATTACTTTTGTATATGTGCAAAAACATAACTACCTGTTTGTATTGTAAGCATATTATATCACACTGATAATATCTCTCAACAGCTAACGGAGAACAGACAGTCCTGCGTTTCAGACCTGAGGACCAGTATAGCACCATGAACTGTGAGATTGATGGTAAATAGCACCCACAGTTTGACACAATATTTTATATCACGTTGTTAAAATGCATGTTCTTTCAGCTTAAGTTGCTCTGGAGCGATTTCAGATGTGCTTGTGTTTTTCAGGAGATATGGAGAATCAAGTTGAGCTAGAGGAGAAGACCAGACTCATAAACCAAGTGTTGGAGCTTCAGCACACTCTTGAAGGTTGTACAATATGATATTGTCTCAGTGGTTAACCGTCGCTGTTTTGCTTTGTAACTGAATATATACCCGTAATGTTTCTGTTTTTCCTCTAACCATTCTCCTCTGATCCACTCAGGCTCTCTAAATGGCTGCCGGAAAAGGCTAAGTGATGCACTCTAATGTGTTTTGTCTGTTTCCATTAGATCTCTCTGCGCGCGTGGACGCGGTGAAAGAGGAAAACCTTAAGCTCAAATCGGAGAACCAGGTTCTTGGTCAGTACATTGAGAACCTCATGTCTGCCTCCAGCGTGTTTCAGACCACCGACACCAAAAGCAAACGGAAATAACATGCGGATCACTTCTACTTCATCCATTATCTCCTCTTTCCCGCATTCAAACTGCTAGCTCATACATATAAGCCGCTGTTTGTTTTGTATTTATTTTGTTGTACTATTTACTGTTGCATCTCTCAGCATGGTTTGGGTAATACTTGAATGGACTGAGCCGCTGCCTTTCCTTTCAGCTAACTGTGTTACAAGATAAAACAGGATGCATGATGCAGTTTGTGATCAGATAAGTACAGAGCTGGTGTAGCACCACTCCTGTATAACTCATTTTGCAGGTACATAATCAATCTCAGACCCTCTCAATGACTTCACAACCTTTTAAAAACACAAAGTCAGGTTCTCTTAAAAATACAATTATGCATTTTTATTTTTTTTTTGGCTTTCCACTACTAACTTTTACAACGTACAGTTAGATCGAGCACGGATGTGTTCTCTTAAAAGTGTGTGACATCCCATAACTGAAGTGCATGACGTAAAAGGCTATGGATGGATAACCTAAATTTGTCACCTCTCACTTGGCATGTGACTTTTCTAGTTTAAACTAAGGTTACTGGCAATTATCCTAATGACAATTGCTCAGCTGTCGCAGAAAGTATGCAATTGCCTGACCCACTGGTTTAAAATACCCCATCATATATTACAATGTAAGAGGCCTTTGATTCACCAAATGACATTTACTCACTTTTATACTTGTATTTATTCTGAAAGGTCTGACTAGCACACAAACCCGATGTCTTTTGAGCGGGATCAATTGATTGAAACTTGCCCGCAGTGTAAACTGCAGCATCGTGTTTTGGAGAGTTTGCTCTTCGTGGTCGTGTCCTTTGGATTGAGGGACTTAAAAATGGATGAAATAAATGGATTCTAGCGTTTACTGCTTTCAAAGACTGAAGCGAGGTTGAGTCTGCTGAGTGATATTGATCCGATTGCCCCAAAGTTGGGCGGCATTTATGAGGACACATGCTCTGCTCTTTGCTCAGAGTTTGCTGATGTGAAATTTCACTTACTATGAATTATTGACATGACACAGAAGCATCTGCCACAACGCTGCATACTCAATCTGTTCGATATTATTTTTGTGAAAAATCTCATTTGTGTAATTTATGTTTGCAAGCACCCGATGTGAAGTACTGCCTGTCCTGAAAGTGTACATTTTATTTTGTTACAATTATGCCTTTAATAAAATACTTTGCCTTTGCACAAACTAATGTATCCGGTGGAGTCATGTCAAAGGTGCACAGAAATTTATAGTAAATATTTATTTCCAAGAGAGCAACGAACAGTTTGCAAACATGTAAACAAAGGCTGTCCTTGTAAGGCTGAACACACAACCTAAAAAAAAAAAGAAGAGGAGAAACAAAACTGTCCATCGCTTGAAAAACAACCTTCCAAAGCTGATTGGTTTCTTACATGGTAGTCTGTTTTCAGTGTGCTTGTGTCTGGGTCTGCTGTTAGAGTGTCAGTGATGACACGGAGCTGAGATCAGCTCTGACTGTGCGTAACGGCTTTCTTCAATGCCAAAAAAGCAATACTTATTTGCATTCCTAGCACTTGACTGACCTAGATGTTTGGTGAAGACGGCTCCTGGATTGGCGGAGCTCTTCACCAGAGCCTGCTAACAGTGGTAATGACAGTAGAATGCAAGATTAAAAAGTCCTATATCTAAACTCAATTGCATCATTTTTCAAACAAGATACAAACAATAAATATGATCGGAGCGATTTGATCATGTTAAAAAGCTCATAACTTAAAAACTCATAAAGATCTTAAATCCTTTTTTAATAACTTAAAAGTTTAGGCGATCATAAACTAGTTTGTCTTTCTTAAATACCTATTTCCCTTCACAGTATTCAGACTTACTAGTAGGGAAACACTGGCCTAGTTCTACTTGAGTAATCTAAAAAGAAAGGGAAAAAAAAACACGGAAAAACTTCAGCAGGTCTGACTTTTGTATCTAAATCCCAACTGTGACCAGTAAGAACTAAGCGGAAGACTAAAAGAGGGAAGGTGAGGTTCTGTCGGATGAAGAATGACCTCTTCAGGAGAGCGGCTAGGTTTGCCGTTTTTTTGCATGCTGAAGGGCATATTGCCGAAAGCATGCAGCAAAAAGAGGCAAAGGAACGAGAGAAGGGAGGAAGAAACGCGGGGAAAATGTGTATTTTCAGTCCTTCCGTACTCTTCTCTTTCTCACAGCTTTGGGTTCTTCTCCTGTGCTCTGAATTCCTTCATCTGCGTCCTTCATCTGCAAAGACCCAAAACTGTCAGTCTAACAACAATCAGTGGATCTACATAATCAGTGCAAACTGAAATCTCAGTCTAGCAAAACATGGCACAATCACATGGTGTTTCTTTAAAATGAAATCAAGACTTGTTCATATTTTTAGCAGGTTATTTTTAACTCTGTTAGTACAGATTTCTATAGAAGCCACCACTGTGTCTCACAAATGTGCCATAATTTTATTATTATAAAACAGACAAAAAGTTGCAGTTGCCAGACAATTCTGAGAAAACGCCTTTTTTCCCCTCAGTACTGGACTTAACTTGTAACTGGGAGTTCAGTTCATACAATTGTAAGCACACAAGTCAGAATTGCCAGTTTATATTTCACAATTCTGCCTTAATTTCTCATAAGTGCTAGTTTATATCAATTTTTTTTTGGTAGAATTGCGAGATTAAAAAAACTCACAATTGCGCATTATAAAAAAAGTAATAATTGCAGGATATAAAATATTAAATGTGAAGAATATTTTAAAAGACACCATTTTTATTACAAAAATGTATTTAATCATTAAAATGTAATTAAAAAAACTGAGGAATTAAAAAAATGAAACAGCAAAACTGGGTTTAGGAAAAAAATAAAACATATATTTATACTATGCCAAGTCTGGCATTAGTGTAGCAATTGGAGAAAGAGATTTGAAATGCTTTAACTTTTGGATGCAAAATATATAAATAAATATTATTTTGTTACGTTTCAAACAGAGAGAACACTCGGGGTATTAATACATGTACCGTTACACCTCTACTGCCTGTAGCTAATGTGAGCTTGCTTACTTCATCCTCTGAGGGTGTGTCATTTGGCTTACTAGCCTCTTCCTCCTCCTCCTCCTCCTCCTCCTCCGAATCTCCGCCCTCTTTACCAATGCCGTTGTCCATCCCTTCCCCATTCTCTGAAAAGGGAGTCCGAAAATAATGTAATTATGTATAACTATGCAAGAAGTACTTAAAAAGCAAACAAGGATAAATCATTTTACAAACCAGTAGTTTCAGTATCTTCCTCTGCTTTCACTTCATCTTCATCTTTTCCTTTCTCCACCTCGTCTTCCTCCTCCTCTTCTTCTTCTTCTTCTGCTACCTCCTCTGGTTCGGCTTTGGGCTGATCAATTTTCTTGTATACATATTCATCATCCGACTTCTGCAATACATATACAAGTGTGTGAGCTGAGAATATTCAAGAAGCAGTTGGCCAAGAGGACAGAGACGTGCACCACCCTGTTCATATCTGTGACAAACCTGCCGAACGCTTCAGGGCGAGTCGCTGATTGCCTGTTGCTATGCTACCAATGATAAATACACATTAAGAGGATTTTGTACTTGCAAGCTAATCCTAAACACCCTAATCTTCAGCAATATATCAAATGGCGTTAGCATGGTAAACCAGATTTATCAACTGTGTTATGTTTAGAAAATAGCTACCTGTAATGAGGTCTGTTTAAGTGGATCTCATCACACAGCAAATACTGCACTTGAGCCAGGATTCTCAGACTGACCAGCTCGAGACTGAGAATGGCAGTCAGAGTGCCAAAAGGTCAGCTTGCTTGGTGAGTTTGGGGGTATATAGATTTCCCTGATCTACATATGTGCATTTTAAGATGTCTAGAAGAAAATATTAGGGGGGAAATGTACTCTTATTTCATTTTTTATCGGTGTCAGTAAAGGAAAACATACACATGCTCATGAAAATCAGCATTTGGGTTTGCAACGACAAAATTTGAGTATGTAAGCAATAACAGAATTTTCATTTTTTAGGCAAACTATCTGTAACAACTAAAAGAACAGACCAGCCATAAACATATCATTACTCAAAAGCTGCAGACACTTTTTTTTTCTTAAAAGGGCAAATGCTAACCACATCCTATAAACACACTTTTCACAAAAGCCGCAACTTTTTACCACAAAAGTGAATTTACAGAAAGGCCATCAGGAAAATGTAACTACGTTCTTTAAATACATGCGCAATATGCACAGGAATGTATTGTTAATCTTATGCTAAATATACTGATAACTGTACTGTTTGTGTTGTATCAGCTCTGGATATTACTGTTGGTGGTTTCAAACTTCTAATGTAACACAGGTGTCAAATATACAATGTTAACTTACTTATCGCACATTTTGGCCAAACATCATGTTAGAATTTACACAGGGTTTCTAGAAAAAGTAACGGTAATGCTCGTCTTCAAGCACTGATATAACCCTCTTCGCTGTACAATATCTTTGCAGCACCAAAGTACAGCTATTATTAGGCAATTATTTCTGGACCTCTGAGACCTGAGTGGTGGGCACAGCCATGAACACAGTAGCTGTTTCCAGTCATATTTCCAGTTTTGGATGCTGATTGGTTGATGCAGCACTTCTGCCCTAAATGCCTTGCTTTAAAAAAAACTTCAGGCAGCAAATGAAATGAAACCAATGAAACAAAACAAAGGTTTGGAGACAACTTAGGTTTTCTTTAAACATCTCAAACTAGCTTAAACTAGCACATTTTCTCCTCAGGATGAACTTGTGTGGTCCTCATTTGTAAGTAACTTTGAATAAAAGAGTCTGTTAAATGAATATGTGCATGCGTGTAGGCAGAGTGTTTGTTTTATTCGGCTTCTCTTGTTGTCTGCTTTGATTATGGTTATTCAGGACAGAATCTTACTGTTGAGATGAAAACAGATTATGTAATGAATTATTACACTGTACCCACACATCTACATGATTCACAGCAAAACACTGACAGCCTAAATATAGCTATACGTCAGGCCTGCTATATCAAGTGTTTTATTCTGCATTCAGTGGGATCTCCTCTGTGGGGTCAGGACGTACCTTTGGCCAGCAGAAGAGCACAACCAGTCCAACGGGCAAACCAACGGTAAGGATATAAACCACCCACAGCCAGGGCCTCTCTTCCGCAGCCAGTGCCAGCTGACTCAACACTCCAGGCTAAGATGGAAAGAAAAAGTCTGAGTATGTCAACCAAACTAAAGCCCAGTGAGCAATAACGCCTAGAGCGAGAAGCAGAGGCATACCTCATTGGCACTAGCCACCAGTTTTTTGAGTCCCCAGCTGTCAGCAGCCCAGCGGTCCGCCACTTCCTTTTCCGAGGTAATGATAAAATTGTCAAAGTAAATGTCAGAGGTCATAGACCACAGCTCCAGACCCACAGCACTGAATGACTCCATCCTAAACGGGTGAAGATCCTCAAAGTAGTCAGGGTTTGCGATCTTCCGTGGACTCCACACACCCTGTAAACAAAGACGTTGAATATAAATATCTGTTTGTGATATTTAAACGTCTATGGTCATTGCATCCAACTCATTAATAGAAATTTTGGCTTAAACAGTTTCAGGCTGAGTGTGACCTTTGCTTGTACTACTTAAATTACGGGCAGCATTTCCAGACTCCAGATGTTAGTACCTGGTAGTTGGGGTTGTCTACGAGAGGAGCTTTCCATTTGCCTTTATACTGAGGATTGCTGATCATGGGCGGCTTCCATTCACCACAGCCAGGAGCAGCTGAACACGCTGGGTTTGGCACCTGAGGAGCCTCCCATTCTCCATCCATTTCTTCATCCCTGAGAAAGAGAAGGGTGAGGGGAATATTACTGACAGGTTTACTATAAAAGGATGAAGGCTAAAATGAAAGAACAGGTTATTCCATCATGTACTACAGATGACTGTCTACCAATACTATCAGATAAAAGGGGCTCGACTGAGTTATACAATATAAATTATGGAATAATGTTAATGTTCATATTCAAATTCACTTCTAGAAAATGAAATTAGTAAAACTCAAATTTTCCATTGTCAGGGCTACACGGTAAAACCTGGCTTTGACTAAAGTGTGTTTATATGTTGTGGTTAGGACAGTTATTTAGCCTAATAAAATAAAATACTATTTACAATAAATTCTTCTTTTTTTATTCGTCTCATTAATTCTCTTAGGTTTTTTTTTTTAACAAGAAAGCCCCAGTGTCTCAAATTTGTATTTGTTTTGTTTTTTATGTCAATGCCTGGTCTGTGTTCAAAAAAGATAATTTCACATATAAATTTTAATTCCGTTTTACCCTTATGCCATTCCAACCCCAATTATTGTTTTTACAATGACCACCTGTTGTGAGACTCGAAAATGGCAGAAGAAGTAACAGGAGAAGAATGGTAGAGTAAATGATGTTATTTAAGTAATTAATGCGGCATTTTCTTTTTTTGGGTGAACTAACCCTTTAAATAATTTAATTATTTCTCACCAGTCATCAGGCTTTTCTGCAGTGGGGTCAGACACAAACTCTGGCTCATCATCCAACCAACCATCAGGCTTCACTGCATCAGGATCTGGCATCTTAGCTGGGGCATCCTCATCCCTAGATAAAGAAAAAACTTAGTCTTGACATAGCACTGCTGCTATTTTTAAAGATAATGTCACTTCATAAATTCACATGGTTCTCTGCGCATATGAATACCATTTCTGTAACACAACCGTGAAATTAAACACATAACCATGAAAGTAATAGGTACAACAAAGTACTGTTTTACGCAAGTAACTTCGTCAAGTAACACAAATAAAACATGCTATCAAAAAACTGCCAGGGTCATTCTTTGCTTTTTGACTTATTCGTAGATCGCACCAGTCTTCAGGTTTGACTGCTTCTGGGTCAGGGATTTTGGCTCTCTCATCCCAGTCCTCTGGCTTGGAGTCTTTGGGATCGTCAATCTCTTTTGGAGGGTTCACAGGCGGAATGACATCTGTCAACAGACTTCCTCTGCTAACACTGGACTGGTCTATAAACATTTCATAGCTATTGTCTGGATTTAAAACTGAAAAAAGGAGAAGAGAGTACAAACATTTATTTAATAATTTAACACTGAATAATTTAATATATATATATTGCATGCAGGCAAGATTACTTTCAGATAAACAGCTTAAAAAAAAAAATAAAAAAAATAAGCTTATATATATTAATGTCACATTTCTCATATAATATTGTTGGTGAAAAATTTTAGATTTCACCACCAGTTATTGCCAATGATGAATTTGTTATAACATTAATTACATTACATATAATAACAGTAATAATAACAACAGGGCAATGAGTTTCCACATGCTTTCCCTTTATAGAAATACACGCGTACACACCAAGTGTATAGAGATGAGTCTTTTTATCGATGTAGATCTTTTTCAGATCACTGTCAGGTCGTTTGGCGTGTTTTTCTTCTACATCTTTATTAAGAGGGTTTTTATGTCTGAAGATGAAGTGCAGTTTGTAGTCCTCTCCACATTTGTCCGGCCCAAACATGATGCTGTATGGTGTTCGGTCATGAAACTGCTCCTGTGAATCCAAAGACACATCACATCTAAAATCTATCACCTTTATCACTTATTTCCATCGCAATTGAATATTTAACTCCAGTACTTTACCATTTCAATTTTGATTAAATCTACAAACTTGTTCCGGTCATAGTCAGTCAACATACCAGGTCTAAGTCTTCTGAGTCTGACAATAGCTTGATGTAAGCACCGCCACAGTCAATTCCATTTTGAAAGTTGACCTCATATCTGCATAGATTGTTTTTTGTTAGAATTTTCAAATATCACAGAAAACGCATCTAAGAAGCCCACTCACTGGACAATCAGGGGCTTGTCCTTAAACACGAAGGGTCTGTTAAGCAGAGCAGCGATGGCATGGTGCTTAGCACGAGATTTCAGAACCAATCCCAGATCACCAGGCACCTTGTTTTCCTTCAGGGGCTCAACCTCCCATTTACCTAGAAGTATAAAAAAAAAAAACCATGTTTTTTAAAGGATAGTTTTTAGTAGTGTGGTTAATGATAAAATATATTTTCAGTATTATTTAAAATCAGACAATCATAAAGCAACACTGCAAATGGAAATCATGCTGAAAAACTAACCATCATATTTTGCAATATCTTCATCAGCATCCTCTTTCATTGTTTTAGACACCTGCCAACTGCAGAAAATAATAAAATATGAAAAAGCTAACAAATAACTGAGCAATAAGTAAAAAGAAATCATGCAGTTTGAATAGAACGCATATTTAAAATACATATTGTGATCATTAAGTCATTACTGATTGGACAACAATCTGTGGGGTGCTATCCTTATTTAATATACAATCAGCTATCAATATTTATGGTCAGTTTACCCACAGAAAAGCTGTATTTTTACATTTGTATATTAGCTAAATGTAACTGTTGTCAGTGTTTAGGGTTAAAGGTGATCTCAAAGCAAACATGCATGGATTACAAGCCTCAAAATATTAGAATAATTTGGGTCTTGTAATCCATGCGTGTTTGCTTTGATTAATTTGTGTAATGATAATCTGATAAGATTCACAAACCTGCTCAAAGACTCATCATCAAATGTCGCAGTGAAGTACACTTCTCCTGTTGGAACTGGGGTCTTGTATGTTACCTATGCATGTCAAATAATGAATATTTACAAATTACATGAAATAGCTCAATGTCCAAGCTTTGTAGTTTGAACACTGTTTGTGGATCACTCTGCTGATGGATATTTTGCTTTTGATTTTTAATAAGCATACACATGAGAGGTGACTTACCTCAAAAGACACATTGGCGTCTGCTTCGGTGCTTTCTCCGCTGTCTGTCTCCATGTCCACATCTCCATCTTCCACTTGAGCCTCCTCTTCATCATCCAGCTCTTCTTTCTGCGCCCATGTTACCATGGAGATGGAAAGCAAGAAAAGACACGTCCAGCTCCACCGCAACTTCATCTATAAAAAAAATTGCAAACAAAAAATACTTTAATACAAAAAAAAACATGCACCTTTAAAATGCTTTTATTTTCTACTTTGGGGCGGAACGTCTTATCTTCTGACACGTTAACCCCGATATCGATCGGCACATCTGCCACCAAAAGAGAAGCTTATTGTTTACTATTTCTATATTTTATATTTTATTTTAACTATTGAACAGAACAGCAAATAGCAGACGTAATGCCATCATAAAATACGAGTAACGTTAACAGTTAACGTTAATCAAAAAGATATACATTAAATTCTATGTTTTGCATTTAACCACAATAACTTGCAGCTCTTCAGTGATTTGGGCATCTTAATTTTATAAATTTATAAATAGTACTATTTATAATATTTATAACAACGTGTTACATTATAATAACGCCCTCTGGCTAGCTGCGGTACCGTTAGCTGGGTGATGACGAGGATGATGATGAAGAGGATGATGATGGCTGTCTGCATGTTCAACCTTTATAGTGTTTATAAAAAAACGTCTTTGTTCACTCACCTCCTCCAGCTGAATGAATATTGGCAATATTTCGGTAAACTGTGGCTTAAGCGGATGGGTTTGTCATTCAGCGTTTCGGCGCGAAGAGTCCGCTATGAATGAGAGCGATAGCCAGTGTTATCAGAAGCGCAGGATGCCACTGACAACCGCTCCTCTGCGATAAAAACCACTTCCGCGACAACTGTCAAAATAAAAGTCCCGATTATTTACGCAAATATTTATTTGCCACTGCAGTGTATTATAAAATCCACTTTCACATCTCATGCCAAAATAAAAGTTAATTCATTCATCAAGTAATTTGATGAATTCGGAACCGCATACTAGCACACTGATTTTACCGTGTCGTTATATGGTAGAAGTAGTAAGATTACTATGCTAGTACGGTGTGGCAAATGCAACAATTTTGTAGACGCTATCAATTGCTGTAAAATCCACTTCCTTATTACCTATCAGAATAAAGGTCCTAGAAACAGGGACACCCGGGTCTGACTACTGTAATTAGAACAGATTTATTA
>JAUYWG010000031.1:8790909-8822215 GCA_034779775.1 Enteromius afrohamiltoni
ACCGCCATCCAAATCTACCTCAACCTGCATGACAACCCGCTAACGGATGACAGCAAGGAACTACAGGCTGATACTGGTAATATGACATCTTTAGAAACCAGTTTGTCAAAAAATAAGGATATTTGTGAGTTTTACCCATCCACAGTTTTTACTGAGGGGGAGAAAAGTCAGAATAGTTAGACAAAAAAGACTTTATTTTTTGTTCCTTGGTGGAAACAACAAAACTGAAGATGTATTGCGTGATGTAAACTAGATGTAGAAAACAAAGAGTTGTTGTCTTTTCCGATGCTTCCATACACTCAAGAAAGCCTGTGTATGTTTCAAGTGTGCTTAATGTTGCTTTTGTTTTCCAAACAGGGAACCTGACTGACAAAGAATTGAAGAAGTTAAGGAATAAGCAACGGAGAGCACAGAAGAAAGCACAGCTGGAGGAGGAAAAAAAGAATGCAGAGAAAGAGAAGCAGTTAAAGAACCAGAAAAAGAAAAAAGAGGATGATGACGAAGAGATCGGTGGACCTAAAGAGGAACTTATACCAGAGAAACTCGCCAGGGTGTGTGTTTATTTGAAGAGTAACCTTTGTGAAAGTGGGGAATCGAGTATCTAAAAGGCTTTTAAACAGTTTGTCTCTTTACTAGGAACCCAAGGGGAAGTTCGAAGAAACTTTAAAGACTTTTATTGTGCTTGGACAAAAAACGTTTCTCTTTCTCTTTCTTTAAGGTTGAGAACCCATTAGATGAAGCTGTAAAGTTTTTGACACCCTTAAAAAACCTGGTGAAGAATAAGATTGATACACACCTTTTGGCCTTTGAGATCTACTTTAGGAAAGGTACATCTCCACTTGTGTACACTAATAATAGTTGTTCTTTTTTTGATAATGTTTCTCTTATCTATGAGAGTTATTTTCAGTTGCTACTTGCATTCTATTGCGACATCAAGATACTTAATTTTAATGTCCTCTGTCCTATATTTCCTCACAGAGAAGTTCCTGTTAATGTTGCAGTCAGTGAAGAGGGCCTATGCAATAGACCCAGACCACCCTTGGCTTCACCAGTGTTTAGTGCGCTTCTTTAGAGGGGGTGAGTGAGCCTCTTGCTCTTTTAATCTTCAATCGGTTACAATGCCTTTGTTGCTTTAGACACATTTTCACCTCAACATATTGTGATTGGTTGGTAATGTGTTGCTATTGATTGGCTGACAGTGTCCGAAAGTAAAGACCTAGCAGAATCGGTCAGCTTGGTTCTCAAGCAGGAAATCTCCAGGCTGTTTGGGGAAAGTAACGCTAAGAGCTTCAACCAGGCCTTCCTCACAAAACACTTCACTTCCATCCCTCATCGAGTAGCAGGTGCGCGTACACTTTATATGCACTCAGCTTTTTTTGTTTGTTTTTTTTAAACGACATTTTTTATGATCGCTTTTAAATTTCACCCGTCGTCTTCCTTTTAAAGCTGCCAAAATGATGTTCTACCTGGACCCTTCAACACAGAAGAAAGCGGTGGAGCTTGCTACAGCGCTTGATGAGTCACTGAACAACAGAAACATTCAGGTACACCTTGGGCTACATGACTTTAAAGGATTAGTTTACTTCATTAGTTCTATTTCCTGATAATTCCCTCAAAACCTATGTCATCTAAGACATTAATGTCTATCTGTCTTTTTTGGATTTTTCACCATATTGGAAGCCAATGAGTTGAAGGATGAGTTTCAATGCAGCTTAAAATGATCCCAGCCAAGGATTAGGGGTCATATTTAGTGAAACTATCTGTTATTTTCTTAAAAGAATAAAACTTCTATCTTTTCTAAAGCTGCATTGAAAGTGCAATATTCTTCTCAAAAACCTTAATTTCTTTTCAACTGAAGAAAGAAAGACAGACATGAATGTCTTGAAGGATATGGGGTTGATTGAATTATCAAGAAACAGAATTAATTTTGATTATACGTTGTTTATTAGCTTTTCATCAACTTATGAACCCCCCCACAGTTCTGCAGCTTGTTAACCCATAATTTGGAAACCCCTGGTATGTTAGATGCTTACAATATTTTACTACTTTATTTTTGCAGATCTGTACAGATGTTTTGGAAAGCTTGCATGATGTCAGCCTTGGAGAGGCTAAGGAAACAGCTGAGATATACCGAGCAGAGTGTCATAAGATCTTCCCCTACACGCTGGCCTTCATGCCCCCAGGCTACGAGGAAAACATGAAGATAGCGGTCAATGGAGATGTCTCCACAGAAAACGAGGAGCTGGCCAATGATATGTGAACATCTGAAGAGGGTGAAAGACTGAGGGAGGAGGTGGAATGGGAAGCGGTGCGGCACCGCCACTGTCAAACACCCGAGACGGTTGCCACTGACTTTTGCAATTCTGTGAGGGACTTCCTGCGATCTTCTACACCCCCAGAAATTGCAGTTAGAACTGACAGACAATGACTGTGTTTTGGAGTGGAGGATGAAGATGAGGGGTATTGGGGGGGGAGAAGAGAATGAAATGCCCATTTTACTTTTTTAACCTTGCTGATGACTACTCTCTAACTGAAAACTAGTCAAACATGCATCCCATTTTGAAATACAGTATGTCTGAATGCAAACTTTGTGCAATGGCGAGAGCAAATCCCATAGTCAACAAACCAAGCAAGAGAAGCGCACTCAAACCCATCTTTCCCCTGTTTTAAAGAGTAATTTATATGAAAAAATAAAAGCTTAAAAGGATCCGTGACTTGTTGTGCAAAAGATCTATTTTGAGTTGGTGTGAAAAGGCAGCTGAATCATTGGACACGGTTTGGGGAGAGACGGGGTGCGGACAGGAAGTGATGTCATAATGGGGAAACAGCATGTGTAGAGGTTCCTTATTGCATATCTTGGAGATGGAAGAGGCTGTATCCAACAAACGACAGAAAACTGTGATCAAGTCTGTGAAGTTGACATAAGAGAACCTTTTTCCTCCTTTCTCCTTCATTTTACCTCATTCTATCACTCTGTTTGATCCAAATGGGTTACAGTGTTCAAAGAAAGGTTTGTTGTATGATAGATTTTTTTTTGTAATAAAAAAAAAAAATCAAACCGTGAGAGCACACATTTGGCAGCAGTCTTCACTGTTGCACTTCAGTTTTTTCTCATTGATGTTTATTTATTTTTGCAAAGTCTTGAAAACTCTTCAAAGCATTTGTTGTGGCAAGAATTCAGAGGCTCTGTTAAGACAAACAGAGCAATTGCGTTTTATAAAGATTTAATTATTGCAAGAATGGTATACATAAAGGTATACACAGAGCTCATATAGAAATCATTTCTTAAGAGTCAAATGAATTAATATGACAAATATGAATTTTCCGCAACACATTACATAGCATATTTTGCCTCACTTTTCGTCAGTTTTACATTAGAAACCGTTTTAGCTACCGAAGAGGGATATGAAATAACGGGTGTTTGGTTTCTGTCTAAGCTGGACGTCAGACTTCCCTTTTAAAAACGGGTTATTCCCTTTTTATATGCACGATTGCAGGCATGAATAACAAAACATTGCATAAAATAATTGTATTATAATTTGGGGGAAAAAAAGGCAGCGAACGTGTTTTACGTTTTAAAAATGACTTGCTTTAAATACCTGCGTTTAAAATACTTTGAAAACGAGCCCAGGTTTCTCTTATTGAAGGGGAAGTCCTTGTAATCAGTTGCCCTCAGTCATGGGCTTGTGAGGAGTGCTCAGTGGTGTGCTCTCTAACTTTTAGCCTCATTTTAGCATCCATTTCACATGTAAGTGTCGCCACTGAAGCGGTAGATGGATTCGTCTTTAGAGAGCTCCACTTCATCAAACGGTAACCCGGTGCGCTGTTGTCGTACCTGTAAGATCATTGTGATTGGAGATGCCGGTGTCGGTAAGACTTGTCTCACTCACCGCTTCTGCACCGGACAGTTTCCCAGCAGAACGGAGGCTACAATCGGGGTGGATTTTCGTGAGAAATTTCTTGATTTAGAAGGCGAGAAAATCAAAGTAAGTCTACTTCACGATATTCTGGTTTATTGTGAAAGATGTTTTTGAGATGTATCTTGGATGAATGCGGATACGCGATTTCAGGCAGTGCAATAAAACTTTTGCAGAAAGTGATTCGTAACGAATCGGTTGTTTCGAGCAGCTCCTTTAAGTGAAAAAAGACGATTCAGCGTTTTTACGTCATGCAGTAATTGCGCAATCTCAAGATGTCCTGGCTGGATAGTTTTCTACATGATGCACGTTGATGACCTTTTCACCACGTAAAACGAATCCCAAACACGTCGGTTTTTATCTAACGATTAAATAAATAAACGTCGTTGACTTATTCCTGAACTATATTTGATTAACCGGACCTGTAGTCTGTTGAATAATTGACGTACATTTCTCTTTACTTCTGCTTTATTATTATTATTTGTTAAGTAATATAGGTAGATGTATTGCTCGTGAATTCCATTGCGGAACAAGAGCTAAATGTGGGATTTCACAGTGTTGTTGAGATCTCTTTTGAGCTTCAAAATGAGGAATTAGTCCTACGCACAAATATCAGCTGCTTAACCTTTAGGTCAGGGTTTCTCAAATCTTAAACTGCTCCAATGCACTGCCAGCGTTGCCAACTTCGAAAGTAGCTAAATCCAGTTTGAAAAGTCGCTAGGTGACGTCATATGTCAATCTTGCTTCTCTGTAGCCACGTAATGTATTTTAATGCAGTCAAATTCTCAGTATAACTCTTTTCATTGATATATTTAATGGTTTCTGTTGTCAAAAAACATGAAAGTGTGACTGAAATGCACCCCATTATTAGGCCTACTAACTCTACAATATGTTAATCTGGATTAATATCCTGATTTATAATCTGTCTGTTGAAATCAAATACACATAAAATATAGATAATGGCTATGCTGTGATTTTGGCTAAATTTGCATGAAAATAAAGTTAGAAGCAACATAATGCATATTTTAACTGAAAGCCCTGCTCCTTTCAGTCTCTCGCTTAACAGAACAGACGCAGAGAGAGGTGTGCGCGCTCGTGCGGCGCTAGCTGAGGTTTGTCGCTAGTTGCTAATTGTCGCTATTTTTGGAAAAATGTCGCTAAGTTGGCAAAACTGCACTGCTGAGTTTAGCTCCCACCCTGACTCCCCTACCTGTGATTTTCTAATGATTCTTAAGACACTGATTAACATGTGCGTTTGATTAGGGTTTGATAGAAACTCTGCAGTGCACTTGACCTCCAGGATAAGATTTGAGAAAGCCTGCTCATTTTAAGAATACCTTGTCTAGGCTCGTCCTGCTTCTGAAGAGTCAGTACAGAACCGTGTTGTTGGTCTGTCTTTAGTAAATATCTTACGGTCATGTTTACATGTGTGTATGTGTTCCTCCTATGATATGGACAACTAAAGTCATAAAGGTCTATTTTTTGGAAATTAAGATTTACACAATACGCAAGCTGAATGAATACGCTTTTATAATAAGGGTCCGGAGTAACATATTAAAAACCCTACTACATTTTATTTAAATACCCTCAGGTCAGGTAGATTATGGAGACTTGGTTAGTTTTCAGTGTTTCTGTAGCTCAAATGGTTCAGTATGGCAAGGTACATTTTCTTTATTTTTATTTTTTTTCCTCACCTCAGGTACAGCTGTGGGATACGGCTGGTCAGGAGCGTTTTCGTAAAAGCATGGTGCAGCACTACTATCGCAATGTGCACGGAATTGTCTTTGTCTTTGATGTCACTAACCCCGCTAGTTTCTGCAATCTCCCCATGTGGATGGACGAATGCCGTCAGCACTCACTTGGTCTGGATATACCCCGTGCTCTCGTTTGCAACAAGGCCGATCTGGTCACTTCAACGACTGCTTCGGTGTTAATCGATCAGGCTCGACATTTGGCTGAAGTTCATGGAATGTCTTTTTATATCGCCTCAGCCAAAGGTCGCAAAGGGGAGGTGGTGGACAGCATCTTTGTGACCCTGGCGCAGAGACTGAAGAGCCAGAGAAGGGAGAGTGTGAATGAACTGGTGTTACACTGCAGATCTGAGAGCTTTAATATACCAGCAAAAGTCATAACAGCAGAGGAGACCAAGAAGAAATGGAGCTGCATCTGCTGACGGATAAATAAACATAAGAGGCACAGTAGATAACAGTATGAACTTTGAGAATAACAGGTCAATGGTCTTGAGTCAGTGTGTGAAAGTATGAAAGTTGGTTTAAATGGCAATTTCTGGTTTGATTTTTATTGTCTTTCTTGGTTTGGTGGACAAGGTAACTTCCGACAACATAATCTGCCTTATAATGAAACAACAGCAAGAAGGTGAGATTTAATTACATTTTTGCTGACGTCTAAATCTTCACTTGTATTTGCTGCTCTTTGTGCTGGGTCAAAGCTATAGTAACTAACCACATCCTCATTTAAATATACTGTATATACAGGTAGCAATGTGTTACAATAAAAAAATCAATAAAAAGGTCTTTTTTTTTCTTGCTTTCCTGCTTTGAACTTTCTGAGAATAAGTGTTTTTATAATACCTTATTTTCATGTTGTTGAAAATCCTTTATGGTACCTCATTTGGTCCTTTGCTTGCTTGTAAATCTCTTATTGTGCTATAGCATCACCAACTCCTGGAATCAATCTAATGGTATTGCAATGATGTTATTGCATTTAATAATATAATTATTTAATTATATTAGCATTTAGTAATTAATTGCAGTATGTTGACATACATTAATCTAGCACAAGATTAAGGTGCTTTAGATAGGTAGATGGGGATCTAATAGATGTTTTGCATCGCCTTGTAGATTCCCAATTATGATGTGGTAAAGTTAGTTAATCACTATTGATGGTAATGCTTCTGGTTTTAAAGTTCCTGCACCAAGAGTCCTTAAAAACATCTTTTTCCTGTGAGTTATTATTTCTGTCCGTACAAGCATGGGTCCAGGAAATCTCCTTGAAACCAGCTCTCTGTAAATCATGAGAAATAACATACAAAACCTTGGCACTCAGGAGAAACCTGTCCATCTTGTTCCTCAAGGAGATGGCTGGAACAAGCAGTATGGGGCACAGAGGAAGAAGCCATGAAGGCAAATGGGAACTTTAGAGGGGGTAAAGCTAAGAGGCAAAGTTCATTTTACAGTCCTGGTTTTAAAAAGTCATTAATTTGATCTCCTGGATGGACCTGCGTTTCGTTTGGGTTTTGGGGTGAATATGGCATCGGGCTCTATATCTGTGGTGGGCATATGGTCTGGGAGCACAAAATCTTCCAGTTGCTAACCCCCTGCAAAGGGACAAAAGATGTCTTCTGGATGAATGGATACTGCTGCTAAATGATGTTTTGAACCGATTACAACTTTTTCAGATAATCAACTTAATTAGCATAATAGTAAATATATAGTATACAGTCAACTTACCTTTGTCCTGTAATAATTCTTCTGGCATTCCTCCTCCATCCAAATTCTTAACTGCTATCTATTCTTATCTTAGCTTAAGGCTATGGGGAGCTCTCTGGGTTTGGGCTATATTATGAGCTCTGAGCCCTCCCCTCGGACAGCTATACGCCTATACATATTTCTCAAAAGCATCTATGGTTGCAAGTTCCGTCAATATCAATAAAGTTCAATGAAACTTTCAACCACAGCTTTTGATGCTTTTTAAAAACACACCTCAGATTAGAAATAATTTGAGAGTAAATAAATTATGACATAATTTTCACTATATTTAATATTATTTCACATGAGTATGCAGTTGTGTCAGCAGCAATGGAAAGATGCTGTTTGTGTAAATCAAAGTGTAAAAAGGTCCACTGGTGCTGACACAGAACTTAATCTTTATATCCCTTATTTACCAGATACTTTAAATGTTATCATTACCAAGTCATTTGCAGTGCAATGTTGGCCTCTAGGTGGCGTAATATCCCCTATTTGTGTCCATTTGTAAGCTATGCCATCTTTGATTTCTGATATTATAAATGGTTGATTCAGTAAATCAGTAACAATATTACAGCATGGGCTGCAGTTGTCCAACGCATAACAGTGTGTATTGTTACATATGGAAACAAAACATGTAAAACTTTTAAGGATGGATAAAACAATATGAACATGAAATATGAAATGTATTAAGGTGTATATACCACAGTTTGCCTGCCTTTAATACAGCTAACCATTCAACTTCTGAATAGTCTCCAGTCAAACGTAATTTTTAGTTGCTTCAGGGATGCTTATAAAGAAGGGAATCTGCTTTCCACTCTTCCACAGTGGTTTGATAATATTTAAGTCGGTTAATTTGTTGAAATTCATATTAGTGCTCCGACTTCCCATGTTTATAATCATGACAAACAGCATCTCCACTGCATTTTAGCACCAGCGTCTGTGGTTTAACCAACATTAAAGCAATTGCTCTTTCACGGATGTTGGTATTAGAAATTGTGGAAACAGGGTTTTAATATAGCTGAATACTTTGCACACTGTTCTTGATGAATTCTTGTTATGCTTTGACTACAACTTTGTACAACCCTTTCACTTTAAAATCACCCCAGAATAAAAGTATGTGGGCTACCTAAATCAAATGACCACGATTTCACATCCTTGATGAAATTTAGGTCTGAGAATAGTGTTCTTTTCTAAAGTGCTTGATTTGTGCTGGATTCTTGAGTAATGTCTGTGTACTGCTCCCCTCTTTCACTTTGTGAGTGTAAATAGCCTTCATTAGAAGTGGAGGGGAGGGAACGAGCGCGCGTCTGAGTGCGAGAATCAAGGATTGATTATCATATATTTTTAAATGAACGATATAGCATGAAGAGCACAAGAAAACAGCACCCGAGACAGAAGTTTTTATCCTCAGGAATTTGAATATCAAACGCATACACGTCATTAGCCTACATCAGCGCGTGATGCTCTCTATGGAACAATCTAACAGAGAATTACAGTCGTAGCTCATTGAAACTAGACAACTAAACTGTATTTGGGAAACAGACGGAATGCAGGTTATTCTGTTTGCAGCTACAGTACTCTTTGCGCACGACCTCGCCGTGGCCGAGCCGAAGACGAAATGTCCATCCAAGTGTGATGTGAGTAAATGTCCGAGTCCCAGCTGTCCGAGCGGGTATGTCCCCGACCACTGCAACTGCTGTCTGGTGTGCAGCCTGGGCGAGGGCGCGTCGTGCGGGCGTAAGGACGATGCTCCGTGTGGAGACGGGCTAGAGTGTACATTTCCAGCCGGTAAGCGACTTTCCAAAAGAGTTTGCCAGTGTAAGACAACTCACAGAGTGTGTGGCACCGATGGAAGGACCTACGGGAATGTGTGCAAGATGAGTGCAGCCGCGCGTAAAGCGCAACAGCGAGGGCTCCCCGAAATAACCCAAACGCATAAGGGTCCGTGTGAATTATCAAGCTCAGGTCAGTAAATAAGCATACAGATTTTTCGATTTTATGAGGCAAGTTGGGTTATATGGTTGTAAGATCACAAAAATCATCATAAAGATGCCTATAATAACTTATGTATACAGAATAGACATTTTAGGGATGGTATGTATGTTATGAATGACTTGCCAAGAGAATGTTTGTATGTGGGGTCTGAGGGTTTCATAAATTTAGACAGCCTTTAAGGACAATGAGTATAACTAAATAAATATATAAATCTTTTAATATATTTACATTAGGAAATTCACAAAACATCTTCATGGAACATGGTCTTATTTTTGGTATAAAATAAAAATCAATAATTTTGACCTATGTATTGTTGGCTGTTGCTACCTGAGCTACTTGTGGACCAGGGTCACATATTATGTTTTCTTATGGGTAGAGTTGGTGCTGTGGAGTAGTAACCAATACTATGTCAGAAAATCACAAATGACAATATTTCCTGTCATAGCAGTAGTTTGCCAAAGGCAAATACATTATTGGCATACATAAGGGTTTTTCTTTTGGTGGTTTGCCATGTTGAGGTTAAATGACAACAGTGGGTGACAAATGCGCCTGGAAATATTTAAACTTTTGTCTATTGCTACATCCACAGTCCAAGAACACTGTTGTGTTTCTTTATGAATGAGGCATGAAGTCACGATAGTTCTGAGTCAGTCAGTTCTGTGGGACAGTTGTTACATCTCCACTAGTTTTGATTTCTTGTGTGATGTCTGATTGAGACTTCTTGGAATTTCACAGTCTCCACTGAGACTACTACTTAAACTCTGGATAAAGTGCAAGATTTAAATACAAGACAAAAACATCAGTGTCACTTTGGATGTTTAGTGAGATGTAGACTCTTAGTTGCTCTTACTATTCCAGCAGCCACTGAAGTCATATTCAGAGAACATAAACACCATCTAAATGCAGCTGTTAGCATTTTGTACCAAAGCTCTGGAAAAGAGGAAACAAGCTAGGCAGAATACCATCTGTGTTCAGCCCACAGAATCTGAAGGAAGTAATGGATGTGACACACCTAGTCACTGATGAGCAGAGACCCAAATTATTACAATGGATTTCTTATGTTCTTTGTAATATGCTCAATGGGAGCATCACTAGCTCACAAACCGAACATTGTGGAGGCCACTGATAGTTACAGTTAAAGAGTGGTCTTCTATTTTAATATCAAACTATTAAAATAAAACTCTGGACAATTTATTAAGACTGCATTTATTTGCAAAAAGGATCATATGATGCTGAAGGCTGGAGTATGTCACATTCCAGTATTCATAGCATACTAGTCTTCTGGCATAATATGTACTATCATTGACGTGAATGGTTCTTTCTGCTAGTATAGGTCCTGCTCATCTGAACAGCCCAAGATACAAGTTTAACTTCATCGCTGATGTGGTGGAGAAGATCGCCCCTGCTGTGGTACACGTCGAGCTCTTCCTCAAGTAAATATCGTTCATGATGTTGATTTGCAACAGTTAATTTGAACTTTCGTATACTACTAGAAAAGAAACGTTCCCATAATCATGCAGTAACCACTGTTTTCAATGTTTGTGTCCAGCCATCCGCTGTTTGGCCGTCATGTACCTCTATCAAGTGGTTCTGGGTTTATAATGACACAGTCCGGTCTGATCGTGACCAATGCTCATGTGGTTGCTAGCAGCGCACCGGTCACAGGCCGTCAGCATCTACGAGTGCAGCTACACGATGGCCAGACATATGAGGCCTCCATCAGAGACATTGACAAGAAGTCTGACATCGCCACTATCAAAATTAACTCAAAGGTAAGAATCATTAATGATAATTATGTGTTTAAAACTGTAACAGGTTAAATAACAGGACCGGTTATTCTTTTTCACATTCTATAGTGGTTCGATTTTTTTTTATAGTGTGTGTTTTACTGTACTGTAAATGTAGATCAAAGCCTTGAGGCTGAAAAGATGTACTCTTCAACCTTTCTTGGTGTCACCATATTTCTTTATAGTGGATTTTCCCAACATAAAACCTATTAGTCTATATTCCAGAGTTATTTTTTCTTTCATAAACTATAAAACCTCAGCACAAATCATTAAAAAAAGGCTGCACCTTTGACTTCTAAAAATCCCATGTTTATGTCTCCAGAGGCAGATGGTTTATATCACACAAGCCGTCTCGTCAAGACACACTTGAATATGTTAATGGTAGCCTGCTGCACATGTTGACCTACATTTGTGTGAGGAAATTCAAGAGGTGTTGTGTTGTAAGAGGTGTTTTGTTTTCTGGTGCATATGGATCTGATTATGGAGATGCGTAAATGGTGCAAAATTTCCATAACCCATTTCTGATTTAGAGTATCAAAGAAAAAATATTGGGGACTCCTGTCGAAACAAAAACTGAGGAATGTTCCCACGTCAGAGTCTGGATTGCTTGCAGATATTTTGTTTCTGTTTTTAGCAGCTCATGTCGTTTCCTCATCTTTTGCTCTCCAGACTTAGAATTTTCCACACTGCACCCAATTCTGATTTGTTTTTCATATCTGATCTTTTGGACAGACTGTACACTATGCAAATAATAAATTCAGTTCTGTTTGCTTAGGCTGTGCCATGTTGGCAAAGTTAGTGATGGAGTGGCGTAAGATCAAATGCAAGCAGAGAATTTTGTTTCATTATTAGAATGTACAACAAAACCTCAAGAAAACCAGGAATCGGAGAAATGAGTGGTTCATTTGAAAAGTGCATACACCTTTAGGGTCAAAACAGCATTTAATAATAGTATATCCAAATTCATGGTACACATAACAGAATAGGCAAAAGTATCTGGATGACTTACTATTTCTGTCTTAAGTGTGCATACGATGGACACTTTACTTTCCCATGAGGCATCAGAAGAAGATTTATGAATGGAAGTGAAGGGATAACTGATGCTAGTAGGTTATTTGATAATGAAAACATGGTGAATGTAGTATGTTAAGATTTTATTCACACACTCATACTGAACAGAACATTTTTAGCTTTTGCAAAATAATTACTAAGCATTTCAAAGTAAGCACTTACTCATGCTTTATTTGGAGGCAGCTAAGGGCTAATGGTGCCTAAATGTGCTATTGGAATTATTGCAAATACAAGTTGGACATATAAGGCTTCTCTAAGGCATGTCTAAATTCTGACTAGGAAGCATGTATTTGCGATAATTCCAATAGCACATGAGTGCACCATAATATACACAGGAGTAAACCAGCTAGACACAACAGTAAAACAATGAGTCTAATGATAAGTGGAAACAGGAACAAGAGCCAAGCAAAAACTATAAACTAGAAACTAGTCCCCAAACAAAACAAGAACACAAAGACAGGAAGAACTTGACAGTGTTATCAATTAAGTATATTCTATGAGGAAGTTGTTCATATACCCATTCCAATTGGGATTTCAGTGTTTCTTCCCAAGTAAATACATGCCATGGAATTACTGATACATTTTAATTTAATTTTGCAAATTAATTTTTCACATGCTGACTATGATTAGCGTGATTTGATAGACACAGCCATTGTTTTTAGGTCAAAGGGATATTTTTGAATAAAGTAGTGAATGATTCAATGGCTCACTCATAATGACATTGGCTTACTTTAGGAATGCACCTACTCTTAATATTTATGTTATACAAACATGTATAGCAAATATAGGCAATAACTTATTTTGTTCTGTGTTCTCTAATAAATCTGTTGAATGAAAGTCTCACAAAAAAGACTATTGGCTTAAGTGTCAATGAATTTAAAAAAAGATCACAGATTGACTGAATTATATTTCAGCTGAATTACTTTGCATGAATTGTTTGTGTTATTTCTCCTGCAGAAAAAATTACCAGTGTTATCATTGGGTCAGTCGGCTGACCTGAGGCCTGGTGAGTTTGTGGTTGCCATTGGCAGTCCATTTGCGCTTCAGAACACAGTCACAACAGGCATCGTCAGCACAACACAGAGAGATGGCAAAGAGCTCGGCATTCAGGACTCTGACATGGACTACATCCAAACTGACGCTATCATCAATGTAAGTCAAAAGAGAACGTTGTTTTCAGGGTATAGCATGTGTTTAAAAGCGCAATTGGCTGAATTCGATTTTTTCTTTCCCTTTTTATTCATCAACAAAGTATGGAAACTCAGGAGGCCCGCTTGTTAATCTGGTGAGTGTGAATGAAGTTTTGAATCTGGTTAGACACTGGTTAATCATTTAATCGTCCTAGCTTTTTATATAATGTTTTTCATGTTAGGATGGCGAGGTGATCGGAATAAACACATTAAAAGTCACTGCAGGGATCTCTTTTGCAATTCCATCAGACCGAATCAATAAATTCCTTGATGAATCCAATGATAAAGAGCAGAAAGGTAAGCATCAAGCACAGAGGTCATGCACTAATTGCAAATGTTGCATTTTTTGTGGGCAATTCCAAAATTAATTAATCAACATAAATGCTAGCACTCAAAAATCTGAACTTTCAATGGATGTTCATTTTCATTCAATCATATTTTTGTGAGTGCCACCTCTTCAATAATGGCCTGCCAAACAAAATGGCTACAAAACACAAATACATTATGTGTGAAACAGCCCTGTCTATTACATCCTTGGTGTCCTTTACTTTGATTTCAGTCAAACAAAGGGTAGTCAGGACAAACTTCACACAGTCTCGAGCTATGAAGACTGCCTCAGGTGAGGTAATTGCTAGCAAATTTCATTTTGCTAGCTAGCAGCTAGTCATCTTGCCAGCCTGGTGACATCAAACATGCAAGCTACAACCAGAATCAATATTTAACTGGTCTGTCATGCGGTTAAATTACAACGAGAGGAGCTACAAAAGACACATTGTGGATGTTTAGGCCAGAAAGCTAAACTGGGTTGTTAACATTTAATCAAACTGCTTTGCATGAATCTGTCCCAGTAATCTGCTGTTAGCTAACTGCAAGTCTTCGCTTAATGAATAAGACGGCTCTTATTTGTTCAATGCAAATGTTTGTGCTAAGCTATTGTTTGTGAATAACACTCAGTCCAGGGTTCTACAGTTAACTAATGGTGTGTTCAAATTCTCCTAGGAAGTTTGTATTTATGAGTTGGGAATCATGACTGTAACGTCAGGTGCATTCAAATTTCTTTGGTTGAGGAAAAATGCTGATGTACCTATATATTACAAAAAATAGAGCATAGATTTTTTTAAACTCTTACATAAAAGATGATTCTAACTTTAAAAGAAAAAATGCCAATCAGGTGTGTTTTTCCATCTAACCCGAATCATTATTGTGTTGTAATTGTACAGTGCTATTGTATTTTATATAAGCAGCTATAAAATGAAAATTCTATTTTTTTATACAAATTTAGATACTCCATCCATATTTTGTTACTGACATGCCCTGAACCTGGAATCTCAAGGCTTAAAAAATTTGTATTGGCTATAGAGTTTACATGCATTCAACTCGTAAATACGACCTTTCTGATACAGCTTGAAATTGTGCCTTTTTTTTTTTAAACGAGTCATTTCTCTTCCAGATGTAAAAGTCCCTAAGAAAAGATATATTGGAATCAAAATGGTCACTTTAACAGAGAAGTATGTTATGTCAATCAACATCAATGCTTTTATCTCATTTAATGGTGTCAGATTCAGAAAATAAAGGCAACATGAGCTGATTTCATATCTTGGCACAGTCTGAAAATGAATTTCTGAAAATGTCATCTCTGTTTCCTTTCCTCAGATCTCAGGTTTTCTATTTTTCTTCTTTCCCTCAGCTTAGTCCAGGGGTTAAAATGGCGTAATCCAGACTTTCCAGATATCGGCAGTGGAATTCTTGTCCATGAAGTTGTCCCAGATTCACCAGCTCAGAAGTATGTCTCAGCCAAAAACAATTACTTTTGTCCATTTCAGATTTCTTTCTTCAGGTTTAATTTTAATCATGCTGTTATGTTTCGACAACACCATGCACTGATAAATCAAACCAAATCATGTTATTCCCCTTTCATTGGTTCATTTTCACAGAGGTGGGCTCGAAACAGGTGATATTATAGTGAAGCTAAACGGCCATCCTTTGATCAACACTGGAGAACTACAGGAGGCGATTCAGGAAGACATGCCCCTCCTTCTGGAGGTACGGCGTGGTGATGATGACCTGCTGTTTAACATTGAGCCTAATATCCTCATGCAATGACAAGTGAAGAAGATTGCTAAAGACTGAAGTGTGCTTAAGTTCCTACAGATGAATAACGCAAGAGGAGCACGTCATTGCATCTGGGTTTCAAGACAAATGGAGGAAAAAAGAACAATTGCCTAAAAAGAACAAAAGAGATCAGTAATCATTTACAAAAATAAATAAGCAATTTGTCAATACACTTTATACATAGGCTACTGATTGTTTTGGCACATGTGTGTATTATTTTACATTTATACGATACTTTCTTGCAGGAAATACACCAGCCAGTGTTCTTTGCACACAGCTTTTGTCAAAGCAATGGCTGATATTGATTTATTAGTTCTATTGAAAGCATAATATTTGAAAAAATTAATGTATTTTGTTAAGTGTCTCAGACATTATTTTTTAAAGTTGACAAAGTGTCCGACACGGTTTTATAATTTACAAATACTTTAATGATTGTAATCAAATGTTTTATTGGTGTTTTATTGGTGTTGGATTATTATAATTACTTTACATATTATTTGTAACACACAGTGTATTTTGGAGCAAAAACCGGAAGAAGAAATAAAGATTTCATGATATTAGTTCAGTGCTGTAACATCCATACAGAGGAATAAATAAAAAGATCTAAACATATTATTGTTTATATTTATTTATTTATTCACATTCCAGAGTGATGACAATCTTGTGGGTTGAATCGTTATAGATTTTTATACCAGTAGATGATGACAACATGCATAAGATGGACATCTTTGTTTAGTTTGAATCTCATAAAACCTGAGACTTATGAAACTTGTTGCATTTAAACATTGCATTTAGAGCTAATGGGTGCATGGCTGGCCATATGGAAATCAAAAAGTGGAAATAGTTTCCCTTTGAGGTGGGACTGGGTGAGGATGAGTTTATATTTCAATTCCTGGAACTGCTTTCTCTCAGAGACAAATGTTATGAAATAGCTTGCTGCAATCCAGGACTTCCTCTGTTTTCAATAATTCACAGTTTATAGATTCTTAAAATATATTTTGAAGAATGTTGCTGGATAAGATGTGCTCAACAAACGTTGTAACCTACTTTCCTTTTAAGGTGATCTCAGAAATTCAAGAGCAGCTCTGCAGTGTTATTTCATCAAGGCATGATCTAAAACATCTAGTAAAGAGTGCAGTGACTCCACCGCTGTCCTGAAGACAGGTAGGTGTTATTGGCACACTGTGGGAATGTGACACTTTTCTGTGCAAACAAACGCATCTCATCTACAGAGACAGCACAAACAAATTAGAACATTTGATTTGGTTTCTTCAAACCTATTAGCAGTGGTTGTAAACCAGAAAAAGAAAAAAAAATACAATATTAGTTTCACATGGTCACTGTATACACTATTCAATATTAAGTATGTATGTTTAAACAGCCTGGTGTCATGATGTTGTCTTGAGTGGATGATTCATATCAAGGTCACTTCTGAACACGTCACTCTCTGACTCACACGACAGTTCCTCTACTCCGTTCCTGAGGCCAGAAGTAAAGTTGTGTATCTTGAGCAGTTTGTTGATTACTTGTTAGAAAAGTAAAGACAAATATTACTACACTGAGAATCTTTAAGGTTATGTTTATAGAGTAGAATTTTGACATATTTGTGCTTTTTAACATCCTGTGAGACTGTGTGAATAATAACTTAGTAGAGCAATATGCAAAAATAGCTCATCTAAGGACAAGATGGCTAAGTGTCTGATTTGTTTGATTTGTTGTTCTCAGCTTGTTTGTGCGCTGTTCTTCCACCCAAAGTTTGCTTCAGACTCACACTGCAAAAAGTAAATATTGTTTTAACATTATATCACCTGACAAATTTTATTAGATTCATATGCTGATTAATTTATAACAATCAGTTATTAATCAAGTCTTAAAGAGACAGTTCACTCAAAAATTAAGAACTAATGATTTTTGTGCGCAAGAAGAATGCACACGCATGCGTTGTTGGTTACTTTTGTGAATGTGCGACAGAGACCAAGGAAATGTATTTCGTTGTTGTTATTGTTTTCTTTGCCCGCAAAAGGCTTCATAACTTCATAATCTTTACAGGGTCAGAAAGCTGTCAGATTTCATCAAAAACATAGAAATGGGTTTGCAAAGACATGAGGGTGATTAGTTATTGACAGTGTTATTTTGGCTTAACAATCCCTATACGTGATTTTACTTGTCAGGTCATCTTGTTTAGATATTTTGTACTAGAAAACAAGACAAAATAATTATTATTCATGTATGAAAAATTTTTTTTTGTGAATATAATCAGTTCCACATTAACATTTAGCTTAATGTTGTTACGGAGGTTGATTTTGAAATATTGTACATCAGTGGCAAGAACATTCGACTCATCCTAATTTAGGTACAGGAGGTGGCAAGTTTCATTCATGCAAGTGCACACAGCTTACTTGCCTTCACATTTTTCCTATTACACATACTATGCTAGTGAATAAGATCTTGAAAAACGCTGAGAGTTATAAGGATGATGTAGTATTCTTTTTGGCTGCCAGCACACTTTCTCACGTAAGTGTCCTGGTTTATTTTGGAACAAGTAAAGCCAAAGCTGTGACAAAGCAGTCTGAAACCTTAAGACCTTTACTGTGGACTTGATCTGAGCTTCGGAAAACTTTAGTCTTGTTGTTTCCCATACAAAAATGTCCTGTGGTAATCCTTTGGTATTTTAGCAGTACAACATAAATTTAGCAAACAGCAAATAAGCAAAGCTAAATATGACAAGATTTGCATCACAGTATCACAAGAATTTACCATTAGATGTCGTATGTGGTTTTTCTGCAGTAATTTCAACACAAGCTGAATTTGATAGGATTACCATAGATATATTCCATGAACTTACTACAGAAAATACAATGTGTAGTTTGTATGGTATTTGTATTGTTTTTTGTGTGCTAAATCTAGATGGCAGAAATATAGTACAGGTGGTTGCAGTATGTCAAATACAGCAATGTGACATTTTTAAGGTTACTAAATTAATCAATTTGAATTCATATATGATTAAAAAATACCAAGCTGTAATCAACTGCTAAGTATTTTATAATATAAACAATTGTCTTATCATTAGGGAAACATTTATTGAACTACAAATTATTTAAACAAAATCTCTAGCAGCATTCTAACAAAAATGTTTGTTTTTTGATCTAAATTTATTTTATGACGAATGTTTTATATTGTTACTAGAATATAGTTATAATATAATGACAACATCAACATTTCTAAGATATGTACAACGTTGTTTTAGTGCCACTAAAAAAAGTCGTAATATTGTGAGAATAAAAGACCACAAAAGACAAGGAATGTTTATGATGCTTTTTTTTAAGGTTCAAGAAATGCAAAAAATAGCAGGGCTACAAGAAGAAAACAACGGCCCAGAGAGGACCTTGACAACTGTCTTGAGTCACGTCTTTCAGATATTTATATTTCATCTAAACAAAAACTTCTCACAAAATGAGTTTTATTTTAAAGCAGTTACAGTAAATAGTAGTTGTTGTAGAAGAGCAATATCAAAATCACAGTTGTGTTGTTGTTTTGACATAATTCCTAATGACACATGATCCAGAACTACAGCAAGACAGTACAACATGGTTTTGGTCTAATAATTTATAGGCAAACTTTGCTGCAATTTTTTTAGCCTTGCATATGCTACTGGACCTGATGAGGCAAGGATTTACCCTCGAGGAGATGGCTGTCCATTCTTTGACAGGGAAGAAATCAAATGCCAATGGACCATAATTTATATAGAATTTTTTATATTAATATTAACATTTCTCAGCAGTTTTTATTAATATATGAAGGATTATCCAAGATTAAGATATACAATCTTAATGTGATTGTCATATATTTTTTCACATTTGTGTACATTTTTTTATTTAGCAGAAAAAGTGACCCACATGGAAACACTTAAGAAGTTGTCATCCGATTGGTTGAATTTCATTAGCAGGATTTCTTCTTTCATTCATTAACATTTCACCTCGAAACAAAGATGCTGTGGTGCCAGTCCCCCTCACAAAGGAAGAAATTAATCTTCTTTGCTACCGTGACTTCTCAGGATCAACTGGATGCTGGATTTTCAAAAGTATGTGAAATATTTAAAGTTTGTGGAATAGAATCTTTAAAATACATAAGGGAGTTTTACACACCGGTCTGTTATTGTGGCGACATTTCCATGCCCCGAAACGTGACACTGAATGAAACGAACGGTGATGGCCTCATGGGAGGGATTTGGCCACTGAAAGCCGCCTGGTTTTTTTAATCGTGCCTTATATTGTTTTATTGTGCCGTATACCCTAGTTTGTAGGGTAAACAGATTTTGTTGCACATGGTGAATAAATGTGGTATGGCGTGTCATAAAACCTATGGTTTTCTTGCAGGAATATTATAGCATATAAAGTGTTACCATAAAATCCCCTGCAAAATTTTTTTTACAGGAATGCCACAAAAATATATAATATAAATATATGTTAAAAACACCATAGGAAAGCCAGGTATTACTGCAGAAATATGACAGTAGTGCCACAGGAATATCACATATATATTAGTAACAAAAATGCTGTGGTAAAGCGTCCCAAAATAACATAATTACCACACACTTTTTGTGTTGTTTTTTCTGATGTTTAACCACATGTAATACCACAGGTAATTTTTGTAAGGGTTTGGTTCATGCTGTGGTAGAGCTGTGGGATTATGGCAATATTAGACTTTTCTAGTCTAATAATATCTAGACATTTTCTAGAATTAGTTTATTGGTATAAACTCCTAAAATATACTGGACTGGTTTTGACCTAAAAAAGTTCTGGGGTTAAGACCAGAGTCATAGCACAGCAGCTTATGGCACATTAGCTTTTTACTGCTCCCGTGAGGAACAATTCTGAGGCGTCATTTCCCAAAATCACACACTCCTCCTCACTCCTACTCTTTTCTGTCATCTTTCTTGCCCTTTTCTTGGCAAAAGTTAAAATAGGTGTTCTTTGACATCTTCATTTCCTTCAATTACTGTCTGTCCAGTTTGTGAGGATACATTACAATGAGAGATGATAGTGAGCACCCTCTGGAGGAACAAACCAAACCAGCTCATGCCACATGCACCTATAAAAATAATATTTGCGGATTGTTTGACTCTTTGACCTCGTTGTTTTACAGTAAGTGCTGTTATTGTATGTCTGTCTTTTACAAGTGTGTAGCGCTTGAGTGCACTTGTTTGATGTTACAGCATATGTAAACAAGAAATTATTTTAGAGATGTTTAACTTTTTTTACTTTACTGTAAACTGCTTGGTTCCAGCTGACTGATTTACGCGAAGCTCTCAATAGCTGTAAACATTTTCTCTTATTTTTGACCGACCACTAGATGTCGCTGATTGTTTAGACACGAGTTAAGTCCAGCACTGTGAGAGACGTGGCACTGTGCTGCTTCTCCTTTCTTTTGTTTATTCTAGTATATTGGTCTTACTAGCGCTTGGTTATGAGTACCAGAGTTGTTTTTTCCACCAGAGGCTTGCTTAGCTCTCATTCTGCTAAAATGTCCTTAATTAACATTTTTCATCTTGTTTACAACTGAAAAATCTACTAACAAGAAACAGTCTTTCCAGTGTACTGCAAATATCCATCAGTTGATTTAATGAAAAGTACTTTCTCTGTGTTTAGTTGTTTAACGTTGTAACATCACAGCACATTCTTAACTTTCTAACTGAATATGTACAGTATATATTCTCAGAAAAGCAGTCTTATTACCATATGTACTCACATCTCCCATATAAAATTTCTACTAAAAACAGCACTAAATTAATGATTAAGAAAAAAAGTGATATATTTTAATATCCCAACACATTTTCGGACTTTTTTCATCTATATGTCCCAGTGATTTAGATCTTTTTTTTTCCTTTCTCTTCCTGTTACTTTAGCACCATTGAGCATCACACAGAGAGACGTGCAATTACAGATTGAGTTGTTCCAGAGGGGCCCTCCCACAGAGGCTCCAAGCGTGACCACCCATCTTCTTTTTTTCTGCTCATGTCCTGGCCAGGATTTCTTAGATGCCTAAAATGTCTGGGTGTTGGCTTTGTTTTCCTATTGTTTTCATACTGAAAAGTAGTTTGACCAATAGCACGCAGGCATTGTGAATAATCATCACAGTGTGCGAGAACTGTCAAAGCAATGCAAATAAACCATAGAGCATGGCAAACAATGCCAAATCCTGGACAGTTTGGACTGTGTAAAAATCCCAATCAGGACATGTCAAAAAGAAAATGGGATGTATGATCAGCCTACCTTAGGATGGATTTTTTGTTTTCTTCAAGTTGCAAAAAAGCATTGGGGATTCATATCTCTGGAACACATAGTAAACAAAAGCGATTAAATGTTGGTCACAGACAAACTGTCATCTGCTCCACTGTCACTTGGCCAGTACAGATTATCTGTTTCCTGCACGCACTGTGCTAATACTCATGTTATGACATCTGCTTTATGGAGAGTTTTTTAAATGTTTTTTTGGATGATAACCTTTTTTAGATAATTAAAGATGGTAAATATTATATATATATATATATATATATATATATTGTTATTATTATATTTTTTATTGCATCCGGTGATGTTGCATGCACTCCAAAACCCCAACCTCCGATGCAAAAATACATGCATAAATTTATGGGATGATGTCATCCTCTGAACCTCTGAGTTTGAATGTCAGTCCTTTTTGAGAGCCAGCATGCAAATTTTATCATATTTAGCTCATCTGAGGCCATAATACTGCAGCATTTAGAGATTCTTTGTGCCATTTCACTTGATGACTTGCCAGAATTTGTAATGGCAGTCACTCTTTTCGAAAGCTTTTGTTTTAGCGTCAGATGGAGATTTGTTTTTATTGGTTTGTTTGCAAGCTTGATGCAAACGACCGCTGTGACTCAAAATGTAATTATATAACATTTAATGTTCTTTAATGCACCAATTAAAAATCATCTGACTGGTCTGTTTACAACTTTGTGCTAAATGAAACCACTGAGTACAAACACTGAATCTTTTGGTCGATCTGCCAGGTTCATGGCTGTAATATGTAAATGACCCATCTGTCAGAGAAAGTCATCCACATGGCAACTACATTTCAATGAGTCCCGAGTCGACCCCAAAAAGCCCACAAGCTATCGATGATATTTTGTTGTCTCGCAGTATATACTTGATAGATATACTTGCTATCTGTTATGTATGTCAGTCATACAGTGATGTGGTAAAGGTCACATAAGGAGACAATACATGGTCAAACCCAGACACAAGAAACTCTGCAATCAGGGATAATCTACAAATCAGGAACAGATAATAATTCTAATCTCTGGCACTGACAGTTGAGAGATTAGTTACAGCTGTTACTAGCAGCATCAGAATGGGGAGACTAACAATAAGGTGATTTCATGATTTTATTAACTAAACATGTTTCTGGATTAAAACTACAGTAGAGGGGCTGAGTTGTTCGTCCATGAGTTTGTAAGCTACATCTCAGAGGAGAGATTCATGAACCCAGTATATGTTGGACTGCTGACTAACACTTCCTTTAGGCGTAGAATGTCATTTGCAGTTGTAGTAGTGATGACACTGCCTACAAACGACAGCTTATTTATGAGTTTGAGTTCGATCTGCTCACAGTATTTTTAGATTTAATGTAATACATGACATATATGAAGTGATATTTCCATGTTACCTAATTATCACATATGCACACTCATGTACATGTACATGAAGATATGTGTTTATAAAATAGTAAACATTTTTACATACAGTATAATGAAACCATTATATATTATGTAGTAAATAGTACTAGTATTTACAAATCGGCTTGAGTTTAGGCTCTTCATACAAGCTATTCAGTCATAGAACAGTCATATGATAGTTTTAGCCCTGATCCCAGTGCAGCCAGTTAGCATGATCTCAATCACCTGATTACTAATTACCGCCACCTGGATTCAATCTATGAGCCTGCATAAAAGCTCAGCCTCAACAGTTTCTCATCGGCTGAGATCAAGGTAACATCCACCCAAACTTACCTTATGTCTTATCTGAAAGTGTTGTCACGGATTCTTTGTCTCTGTCTCCACACTTTGAGTTTCAGTTTGAACTGCTTCTATAAATCCAAGGAATCTGCTCTTACACCTGATCTACGGAGAAAGCTCACTCACTTGAGTTGGATAATCACTTACCATGACACTACCCTTCACGGAGCACACCGATCTCTCAAGCGATCTTCGTTCACCAAGCAAATCTTGATGCTTACCTGTGTATACTCACCTGTCACTCTCACCTGTTTCTTAGAACACCTCACGCCTGCCCACAGCAAGCACTCCACCTGTATCGGAGAGGCAAGGAGGCGAGATCGGGGAATCGCCGAGAGACTCCCATGAACTATCAGCTAATCTGAACTGCACTTCTCACTTGCCAATTTCAATAAATTGTCAAAACTTCCCTTCATTGTGCTGTCTCCTTCATACTGAGCATACACCTAGACATATGGCAACTTTCTGTCTAGCAGAGCCTGTGCATGCATAAGTTATGATAGAACCTGAACATGCATAGAAGCTAAAGTCTTAGCAGAGGAAGATTTCATCCCATCGACCTCTGGAAGCTACCCTGCATGGGACACAACCCCTGGTTTAGAGGCCAGTGCGTTATATATGCGTTATATAATATATATAGACTACAGATACATTTTAATTTAGGAAATGCAATTTTTAATGTGTTTCTTTCAGATTTAAAAGAGACATTTGTATGACAACCATTTTTGACCGATGAAAGCAAGCTTTGTTGGTTTTATGTGGGCTGCAGGTTTATGTTTGTATTTAATTAAACCATTTGGGAAATTATATATTAGGCTACTGTTTAACATTAAACAACATTAAAGGCCACACTAAAATACAGTAATAACTGATTTAAGACCAGATTTAAGTATAAATTAAACACTTGAACATCAAATGTAGTCTAAGAGCTGGTAGTCAGAGACTCTTTATTTTTCTCTTTGATCTGTTCTGCCCACTATTTCTTTGTTTTAACAATCGAGGCCACCCTGAAGTGTTCTGATGAAATTCAAGACAATAGGCCTGGTTTACTGATTATTTTGTATGAATACACAGCAGGTGTATACGCTACACACATACTGTATTTGTTATGTTCTTTCTAATGTTGATGATTCCGACTTATTGTAAAGACGAATGTACTGTGTCTCCACAGCTAGTAATTTGCATAAACACTTCAACCATATCTGTAAGTGCTTTCTGCTCTCTCTCTCTCTCTCTCTCTCTTGTATTACTCACAGTTGAGCTAAATTTTGTCATTTTAGTTTTATTTATTGTTATTTGGAAAAAGCAATACTTTGCTCTGTAGTTCTATTTAGGGGTCTTTAATATTATTTTAAAATGCTTTCGAAAGACATTTCTTAAGCTCACCGAGGCAGGAAATTTGATCAACATTACATTAGTAATAATTTGAAATATTATTATTACAATTTAAAATAACTATTTTAGTTTAAATGTGTTTAAACTGTTATTTGCTCCTGCAAAGGCAACATTTCTAATCAATATCAATATTGAAAACAATTGAGCTGCTTCATATTTTTGTGGAAACCGTTAAATCATTTCATTTTAGGAATTTGTAATGAATAGAAATTTCCAAAGGACAGCATTTTTAAAAATAAAAATCTTTTGTACATTAGAATTTTGTACATATCATTGCTCTCACTTTTGATCAATTTAACGCATCCTTGATCAATAAAAAAAATGAATTTCTTTCAGGAAAACAGATATTACTGAATCTGAACTTTTGAATGTTTTTTTTTCAAATTGCGTTTTTGTAATTTAGCATACATTGTAGTGATGAAACATTATTAATAATAAAAAAAAAAATCCTCATAACCTCTGAGGAACAGACTTTTAATCACTCACTCCTTCAGAGTTCTATTTCGGGAGGCTGAAGTAAGCTCATGTGGCCATTTATGCAGCCCGCCTCGCTAGAGAGTTTGCACGCAGACTGATAAGGGAGAGAGAACTGCAGAGAGTGCTTTCGCAACTGTGCTCAGGCAATTACTTACTGAATCCCAGCTCCATAGAGACACACTCTAAACACTATTACAAATGCAGCATCTAAGCCAAGGTAAATCACCTTTGAAGCTAATCTGGACACATATTATGTAAAACCATTATGAAAAATGAAATAGCAAAGGTGATGGAGATGATGAAACCAAGCAAATAGAGTGGGTTTTATTTTCCTGTCTGAAAACATACAGTGTCTGTAGACACATTTTCTCTTTCACAAAGATTAAAGGCCTCCTGAAAAGCATATTATATGTTTTTCACATCGTTTTTCCACATATCTTCTCTCTGAAGTTTTTTCTGTCTGTCTTTCAAAGTTTTTGTTTTCCTTTCGTGTCATTATGCATTGTCTCCTTTTGTCCTCATCCAGGAACGTCTTTCCAACTGCATTCTTTACATTTGTTCAGTTAATTCTACTCTACAGATCTGCCAGCAGACAGAAAGAGGAAGAGAGCACTTGCTTTGTTTTTTTATTTATGTCACCCCAGCAGTAGTCTCTCTATTGGTCTCTCGGAGCAGCAGGTGCTTGTGGGTGATAAAAAGTACCTGTCAACTGGTTCACTCTCACCTGTCACACTCAGACCGCTACGGAGCGCTGGACACAGTCAGACTGCTGCAGTGTTTGTGTGGGGGTGTGCACATTGAATGAGTAATACATGTATTAAATAAATAATATTAAATAAAAAAATAAAAATAAAAAAAATTAATTAGTTATTTTCATTCGATTTTAGTTCTATTAATTAATGAGAAATAAAATCGTTTCCAAGAGTTACAATAAAAATTAACATTAGCTAATGTATTGTCAATATGATCACTATTTTACAGTACTTATTAACCTTTTTGAACTCACTTTTTGTTCACTGTGCACTATTAATGAATATTGTTTGGTTCATGTTCACTACACTCTTAAAAATAAAGGTTCCAAAAGAGAATTTGGCTGTGGTGCCATATAGAAGAACCATTTTTTGTTACAAAAAGATTCATTCAAAAGGTCATTAAATTACCATCTCATTTATATCTCATTCACAATTTGAAGAACTATCTTTCTCCACAAAGACCCTTTTGTGAAACAAAATTCTGTAGTGTTTCAGTGATGACCCAGTGATGGTGTGGAAGATTATAGGGAATAGCAACTTCAGTCTATACAGTTTGCTAATTTTGTTGCTAAAATTTGATACTTTTATGTTGCTTTTGTGGTTTAAAAGCTACAGTGCCTATTAAAGGGATAGTCCACCCAAAGCTCTGTCGTCGTGTTTCTAAACCTGTAAGATATTTCCAAGATTGTTGGAAAGGTTTCAGTTCCCAGTATGGACAAAAAATACAACGCAAGTCAATAGGAAGTGTTTGGTCACCAACAATCTTCCAAGTAATAGTCCTACCCATTCATCTGTAGTGCATTATTGTCTGTGTACTGTAAGTGTTGGAGACTATGGAGGCACTGTGATAATCCTGTGGAGCCAGCACTGATTAAAGAGGTGCTGTTTGCGATAAATACATTGCTGGGGGGGCTTACACAATTCCATTATAAACAAGCCGAAATGAAGCTAAGTGGCTTGTAAAAATGAGGCGAGATGGTTTAAGGCAGGGTTAGAATGGTTTAGTCACATGGATTAAATTAAGAGCCCAAATAAATAAAAATGAACTTGCTGTAATGAATACATACAGTTGTTAAAGTAACTGCAAGTGTGGGGAACAAAAACAAACATACCTTTCAGCTAAAAAAGGAATAAACATTATGTGCTATAATTTAGACAGATAATAAAGTGTTGCTAACACCTTACTTTATGATGTCAATAGTAATAATGTGTTGGATTTTGAGTGAACATGTCCCCATCCATTTCAACACACACACACAGTGTGGAAAGCCCATTAAATCAAAAAGGAAAACAAGATCATTGCAAAACCGAAATTCCAGTCATTTCCGTGTAATAAGTTGCTAACAAAGGAATTAAACAGGAACTGCAACCCATAGCAACGAACTCCTTCAAACCCCAGAGTGCTTGAGAAGCTGGAAAATTAATGGGATTTTTGTGTAGGAGTAGCGTATTTCACAACAGGCTTTGGGTTCACTCCAGGCTAGCCTGGCCCGGGGTCCACTTTCACTGAGTGTGATTAAATCTTATGTTATTTCATCAACAATATTCTTGCGAACTTACCCTCTGAGATGATACCAATCAGCCTCAGCTTTCAGGCATAAACCATCTGGAGGTGTTTTCTGCCACTATAGTCACACAAGATGTTAATCAGCACACACAACATTATGTAGCAAACAAGATAAGAAATTCAAACAATGCAGTTTCCCTGAGAAAAACATGTAGTACTACATATACATGCTTACACTATCAGTTAGTGACAGAACACATCCTATAGTTGTCGAATATTGAAACTGAATAATTTATGGAATGTTTTTATTGCCTCTTCTTTGAATTTTATGACCAGGTATTTTTAACTGTGTGTTAGATATCAGATCTGTTAAGGTAATTTAGAGCCATCGTCTGTGGGAAAGATGCTGTCTAGAGCATCTAATAAATATGACACGTGATGAACAATACAGATGAAACCCACAGATTTACAGACAGAGGTTTCCCATCCTTCCCCTTAAACTTCTCTAAACTGGATGGGAGAAAAATTATGGAGTTAAAGCATCAGAAACTAATGCTTACCATTAATTATTAATTATTAAAACACAACGCATTGATATGATTGAGTAAGCATGCCTACACATGTGACATCACATAGAAGAACAACAAGAACTGCACGCAATGAGCCCAGTTCTAGACTCAGCTGAACTTCCAGCCACAGCAGTTTTAGTGAATAATTTACAAAAGCCTGCAGTGCAGAGGAAAAAGCATGTTGTTTTTAAATGGTTTGTGTACCTAAATGTTCAGATTTTAGTGTCTGATAAGGAACATGCAGTGTGTATAAGTAACCATACACTCTTAAAATTACTGGTTATTTATTGGCAGTAAACTTTCTTTTAACTAAAATGTTCATTACAGTGGAAAAGAGTTTTAAAATTATTATACAGACAAAAAGGGGTTTTTAACTGCATTTTAGATGTGACTTTCATTCATCTTTTGGAAAACAAATTAATATTTAATAACATAATAATAATTAATAATATTTAATTTATATAATTATATTTATATAATTTATATAATTAATTAATATTTAATATAATAATAATAATAATAATATAATTGATATTTATAATGAAATAAAATGCAACTTCTATTTTCAAGGGCCAGAAAGGTAGTAAATACATTGTTAAAATAGTCCATGTGACATCAGTGGTTCAACTGTAATTATACCAAGCTATGAACAATTTTTTGTGTGTGCTAAAAAACAAACAAACCAAAAAAAAAAAAAAAAACCTGAAAGCAACTGACAGGAAGGAGAAGAAATTGTTAAATAAAGTTGTTATTTTTCTTTGGGGGTACTTTTTTTTTTTTTTAGCTTCGCAACAATTCTGTCATCAAAATATCAGGAAGATATTTAGAAAAGAGTTTGTAACCAGGCTGTTTTGGGTCACCATTGACTTCCATAGAAGGAAAACAAATACTATAAATGTCAATGAGGTTGAGTAAACGATGACAGAATTTTAATTTCCTTTAAGGTTGAACAACTGATGACACATGGACTATTTTAACAATGTCCATACTACATTTTTGGGCCTTGAACATGTCGGCTGTCTATGCAGAGTCAGAAAGCGCTTAGATTTCTGAAGATGAACAAAGGTCTTTTAATGACAGAATTCTCATTTTTGGGTGAACGAACCCTTAAATGTTCTTTGAGGGAACCCAAAACGAATTCTCTATGACATTGCTTTGAAAACCTATTTTTTAATAATAAAAAATCTGTACGGCGATTCAGTTTATGACTTTGCAACCTCACATTACAATGTACTTTTAATTTACTGATATAAATTTAAACCATTTATAACATTACTAAATCCACTATTCCTCCACATCTTTTATTGTTATTGGGGCGAGACACATTATGGTTGTTGATCTGAACTGAAAGTGCATTATTTTACATCTATATATAGATGAAAAGAGTTTGATCTTTTTCAAATGCTAGCCAGCCTGCTGTGCATGTGCCTGTGGTGTAGGGAAGCTGGAGGGGGTGGATAGTCAACCTGTCTTATCACATTAACATAACAGAAGCAATAGCAGAACCACGGTCTTCTCTTCTTCTTGTTCTTATATGTGTTTTCATTTTTATTTACATTGTGTTTTAATACACAAAGAAAAAGAAAATCTGTTTACAGTAAATTCAAGCATAATTATAAGGTCCCTATCGTGCCTTGTTCTAAATATGGGGGGTAATACTGGAAGTCGTGGTTTATTTTGGTTAGACACAGCAAACAGTCTTGCTGATTCTCTGACATTTTATTAGGCCGCTTAATATGATAAAGACAGATATAGCAGCAGATGTGGGTTTATTACAGTTTTTGATGCAATAAATGACAATATGGTGTGTGTGTGTGTGTCACGTTTTCCTACATTATTATTAACATATGGATGGTAAAAGCTGAAATCTCCAATGGGTAATTGTCATGGGGAAATGACTTATTAAACATGCTATATTTTCTTAATGCAAAGGGAGAAAAGACAGGGAATAGAACATTTCATTATCCTGGTATAAAATGGAAAACAATTATTTGTATTATAATTCTTTATTTTTTGGAGAAACTTGTTTAATGTAGCTTACTTTGTTCATGTGAGGTAAAATGGCTAGAGGTGTCCATGTGGATGTGATTCAGTTTTCTGGCTCACAGTGTACAGTACACCTCCATATGCAAAATAAACAAGCTCACCCTAGACATCCTCTTATGTAATCTCTCTCTTTTTATACATGAAAATAGAGAAAGGGGAAAAGAGAGCAAGGTATACCCTGACTGTTGACATCTTAAGTGGCTCTGCCATCAGCACTTTATTGCGTAACGTCCTCCCAGGGTCTGAACATGTGAACACAAAAGGTTTCCTTCTTTACCACAGGACACTTCCTCTGCACATTTTAAAGAGGTTTTCCATTAACGTACTTTAAAATAACTATGATCAGAGCTAATAACTAAACACATGATGAGCGCATTACAGCTATTATGTCAGTGTGTGGCAGAGCCTCTGAACGTAGTGTTTTAATCTGTTTTATTATTTTCCCCCGACCACCAGTTAAATCACAACAGACAGCTGTATTCTGTGTCACAGCATGATATAATATACAGTATAATTGCATGCATGTTGTGTTACCAAAGCTTAAATGAAGTGATAAAATTGGTGTCACTTTGCCATAATAACAATACACTGTCTCTGAATATAGAGGACTCTCACTTGAAATCAAGTTTTTTTTTCTTAGTATTCAATGAATAACTTTCCAAATGCCATTTTGTGAAAGAAAGAAAATCCATAAGAGGAATCTTTAGTCTCACACGAGCAGCCGCAAAATACCACTGCAGCAGGTGTGTTTCAAAAACTGTCCTCAGTGATTACAGAAGAAAAAAACCTCAAAGACAGAAAAAGAAGTCCAAAATAACTTAACAAGTTGCCATGGTAATGATGAAAAAATAGCCATGGATTTACCTGCTGAGGGCAGTCGTGTGTGTGTGTGTGTTTGCATGTGCTTGTAAAATAAACACGTGTTTCGCATTTGTTCTCCCAAGGAAAAAAATGCA
>JAUYWG010000031.1:8828553-8874918 GCA_034779775.1 Enteromius afrohamiltoni
TGTTTCCAGTATCAATATTGGCAGAAAAAACACTAAAAACAAAACAAAACAAACACACACACACACACACACACACACACACACACACAAAAACATGCCATTTATGTAAAATATGGAAATAGTTTAATAAAGAATGTGGGTGTGTACAAATGTTTAATTAACAATATAAATGCTCAGAGATCAAATCATGTTTGCTTGTTTACAAATGCATGCATGAAGTGTGTGATGATTTGAAACTGTCATGCAATATTCAAGCAAAAAGATGGCTTTCTTTCCACTGTGTACTTTACTGCCATCTAGCTTTGAGACACCGGAATTTGCAACTTTTTAAAAACATCCTACGTCAATAATTTATTTTTATTTTTTACTTTTATTTAGGAAGATGCAGAACACCAGCAGAAGAGATACGTAAGTATATCTTTCTTTTCTGTTGTGCATACTGGGCCAGATTAAAGACTACCAAATGTGCAATTGTTATATAATATTGGTTATATTGGTGGCATGGTTTTCTAAAATTTAGAGTGAAAACACTTAGTGTTTCACAGCTCTAGCCTGAAAGGTATGGGGTGACAGGAACTCTGAATACCAAACATCACAGCAAGATGGGACTTGTCTATACATCACTGCAGAAAGGGAAAGACATGGTATATTCTCAAAGACTTTAGGCTAAATTGTGAAAGATTTTAGATTGTATATAAAAGGGACTAATTAATTAATGTAATATATTATATTATAAGTAATAGTTCCCTCAAATATGAAGAATTTGGAGAATTTATTTTCTTAATTGAATGAGATTTGGAGAAATGTATTATTACGTCCTCTGCAGTCAAAATGAGAGTCCAAACTGCTGATAAAAACATCACAATACTGCACAAGTAGTCCACGTTACTCCAGTCCACCGATCTTGTGAAGCAAACAAATACATGCATTATTTTAAACTGTTGCTTTTGGACAAAATATGAGTCCATAATCCTTAATAATGTGTCCTCCACTGAAAAAGTCCATTCCTTGTTGTCCTACTACATCAGAATTCACCAGTATATTTGTTAAGAACCATTTGGAACTTGTAAACAGTGCTTGATATGTGCACATTTCTCTCCCAATTCAAATGAAATGACTGAAGCTGAAGAAGGCAGTTTTATAGATAGAGGACTATCACTTTAAAATACAGTAATTGATGGACTGGATTAATGTGGATTATGATGGCAACCGTTCACTGCACCCATTCTTTAAATCTGTTCTTATAAAACAACAAGCTCATCATAGCCTGAAGGTAAATTTTCAGCTTTTTTTTTTGGCAAACTGTTGCTTCAAATAAGCAATGCTAATATTTTTTACTAAACTGTTACAAATAGGTTGAATAGGTGAAGAAATTGTGCGTTTCTTTCTCGAAAATTCAATATATTTCATATATTTGATACGTAAGGCCCTCCTTTCTAAATTTAGCATTAAAACATTCCTCTGCAGATGAAGTTTCACAAAATGTTCCAGTCCAAGACGTGGGAGCAGACATAATAAAATTTGACTACTACAGTTTCCATATTATATTTAAACACTGCTAGACCACACTGTCTGTGACACATTCTTTCTAAATTAATTTCTTTCCCTCCCGTCCCTAGCACAGTGTATGGAGATGGTGCTTGGTTACTGTCAGGATGTGCCCTACAGCCACACCATATTCCCCAACATTGTGGGCCATCGTTCACGGCAAGATTTAGAGATGAGTGCAGAGTACCTGCTCTTGAGCGTGATCCACGGCCTGCTCAATGGAGAGTGTTCTCCAGACATCCGACTGTTGGGCTGCTCAGTATTGGCTCCCCGTTGTCAAGACAACAAGCTAATGAAGCCGTGCCGCAGCTCGTGTGAAATGGTGAAAAAGAGCTGTATTCACGCCTTTGAGGCCATCCGTATGGCATGGCCTTACTTTCTGGACTGCGACCGATTCTTTGTTGGTGATGAGGAGGGCTGTTATGACCCACTGTCAGAGTTAAAAGGTAAGACTTGGGAAGACATAAAAGTAAAATGAAATAATAAGTCGAAGATGCATAGGTTGATTTTACTTCATGGTGTTTTATTAATTTCGGGATATGGTTTAAAAGACATTTTTTAAATAAATAATGTTTTGATGTAATTTTCTCCCTTCAGAAAAGCAGGAAGTGGCCTTTTCCAACATATCTGATGGTGGTATTTTTACTATCATTCAGTTCACTTACCACACCAACTCTCAGATGTTCAGCATTCTGAAGAAGACAGCATCAAAATGCTCGCATATCTCACAAACATATAGCATTGGGCGCAGTGTAGAAGGAAAAGACTTACTGGCTATTGAATTCTCCAGTAACCCTGGACGACATGACCTATGTGAGTATGAAGAACATTATTATTAGAAAAACTTTGGTGTTAATAAGATATTTTTTAATGCAAAAGTAATACTTTTATTAGTAAGGATGCATTTAATTTAAAGTGAAAGTAAAGACATTTATAAATATTAATATTCCTTTTGAACATTCTGTGCATCAAAGGATTTTGAAAACAAATGTTGCATATTTATAATATATATATATATATATATATATATATATATATTAAGAGTCACTACCGTATTTAGAATTCATAATAATAGGAATTGTTTCTTGAGAAGCAAATCATAATACTACAATAATTGATAACACTTTACAATAAGGTGTCAACTAACACTAACAAACAATGTATTTATTACACTATTTATCTTAATATGTTCATTGTTTTTTCATGATAGTTCACAGTGCATTAACTAATATTAACAAACACAACTTGTGATTTTAATAATGCATTAGTAAATGTTTAACTAAGATGAAGCCCTTTAAAAAATGACTGACAACAGAGTTTATTTTAACACTAGTTTTTACAAAAGAAGTGTGATAAACTCCTATTTACCTTCCTTGGTTTGAATTTGTAATGTCACGCATAGCATACCTTTCTTGTTATGTCTGCCATAAGCATACTGGTCTATTATACTAAACTCACAATTTGTCTCTTCCCTGCCCTCTAGTGGAGCCAGAGATCAAATTAATTGGGAACATGCATGGAAACGAGGTTCTCGGCCGGCAGCTGCTGATTTACCTGGCTCAGTATCTGTGTTCTGAGTATCTGCTGGGCAATGAGCGAATACAGACCATCATCAACACCACGCGCATCCATATACTACCCTCCATGAATCCTGACGGCTATGAGATTGCTGCTTCTGAGGTAGCCGATAGGAACGACCCCGAAAACATCAACCAGGAAGTAAATATTTTGTTGTCTGAGTCTGTCTGCCTGTCTGTTTGTCGGCTGACTGACCATACCAAGCTCCCTGCACCAGAGAGTGTCCTCCGGAACAGGTCAGACCTCGGAGGAAGTCCATGTCAGGGCAACCACAGCCCTTGCTACCTACCGTGGAACAAGTTTTTACGGCCTATATTATCAAAAACAAAACAAAACAAAAGGTCCAATTGGTCCAGCGATACAGCTATGAACTGAAAAAGACAGCTGGTAGAGGGAGGCCTTGACTAACCACTCTAATAGACAATTGTGCGCATTTTCTTTGTCATGTAACACAGCAGTAACATTATCTTGCAAAACTAATAGTAGATTCATCTAAATCCTCTAAAACTTACACTGATCACCACGGGTGATGTTGAAGAATATAATAGGTTGTGTTGGAAACATTGTAAACGACAATAAAATGTAAATAGTCTTTTATATTTCTATAATTAGGAACAATTGTTTATTCATAAAACATAAAAAGAATTCAACCAAATTATGTTAGATTACATAAAAGAGGATAAAACCGTGTTGGTCCATTCATTTACCACTAACAGCCACAGCTTTGCCTGGTTCTGATGTCTTTTTATTGATTTATCTGTAGTCTTAACACTTGCCTTCTTTTTGACATTCTTTCTTAATGTCTTCATTTTGTCTTTCTAATCCATCCGTTGTATTAAACTTGATGTATAGCTAATGTTGCATACGTAACTTACAAAAGAGTAATTAGTATGTACTCAACTCAAAATTAAAGTTCTGTCATCATTTACTCACCCACATGTTGATCCAAACCTGTATGCATTTCTTTGACTTCCATGGTATTTTTACCCATATGATGGAAGTCAATGGCAACTGAAACTGCTTGCTTACCAACATACTTCAAAAATATCTTTCCTTACATTGCACCGAAGAGGCATATACGTTTGGAATGACATGAGGGTGAGTGAACGATGACAGGATTTTCATGTTTGGGTGAGCTATCCCTTTAAATATTTATTGACTATTCTTGAAACCCTGTTAAAGTTTAAAGTCTATGGTTTCTGGCTTATGAGATTTGTAACATTTAGGGTCATGAGTACAACGGCTGGACCAGCGGTCGGGCCAACGCACAGAACCTCGACCTGAACCGCAACTTCCCTGACCTCAGCTCTATCTTCTACAATCGCCGTCGCTTCAGATATTTCCGTAGTGACCACATCCCAATCCCTGAGTCTTACTGGTTAAATAAGGTATAGAAGTATGAATGCACATAATTTCTATCAAGCACACAGCTGGATTCATGTTCTGTGTGAATATCCGAATACCCTTCGGAAAAAACAATATTGCTCTTATGAAAAGCCATATAGAATACAAAAGCATAGAGAACTCAACTTTTGAAATCTTTTGTGCATTTTTTAGACATAACATGTATTTATTATGTATTTTATTCATAATTGTTTTCCAGGTAGTTGCACCAGAGACCTATGCTATAATGAAGTGGATAAGATCCCATCCTTTCGTTATATCTGCCAGTCTTCATGGTGGAGAACTGGTCATCTCATACCCTTTTGACTTCTCTAGACACCCAGAAGAAGAAAGGATGTATTCCCCCACACCAGATGAACAAGTGAGAAAAAATCAGTTTACCTCCACCTGCACTTAATTTATTTGCACTTTCTTCATTTTGCGAGTCATTTGGTGTGTGTAGATTTTTAGGCTGTTGGCTAGGACATATGCAGATGCCCATGCCACTATGTCCAACAATGACACAGAGAGATGCGGAGCCTCATTTGCCAATAAAGGAGGCATCACCAATGGAGCTCAGTGGTATAGCTTCGCTGGAGGTAAACACATTTCCTTAAACCAGGAAGACATTTAGGTGAAGTTGGTGTATTTTAGACCTAATTAAGTTAAAAGTGCATACCCTGGCACCTTTTTATGTTGTGTTGTTAGTACATGTCACTTTCTATTCACTTCCCTTATCTGTTATTGTATCAGGGATGTCCGACTTTAACTATCTGCACAGTAACTGTTATGAGATCACGGTGGAGCTGGGCTGTGATAAATTTCCCTCTGAGGAGGAGCTCTACCCTGAGTGGCTCAGGAATAAGGAGGCGCTGCTCAGCTTTATGGAGTTTGTGAGTCACTGATCTAAGCATTAATCACAAAAAGCTGAACTTTTATCTATTTTCTATCTATTTTTATGCTGAATATACAGAACTCTGACTCTTAAAAGCAATTAAAACACATCATGACCAATAAGGAATAATAGCTAATGCTTTGTATGCTTTAGATTTTATGCAAATGAATTCATATTTAATTCGATAATGCCTAATTACTATTTTTAAACAGCATTTCTGAAAACTTGTAATACAAATGTGTTTGCAATTCCTAATTGAATCAATCAACTGGGGAGGTATGATGATTTCACCCTTATCTACACATGGTGTCTTGTGTTGGTTACATTTTATTATGCCTTGAATTGACCTTTTTTTATATATTCTTATTACATAAGAAGTTTTTTTTTTCTTTTTACTTTTTTATTAGTACTTTTATAGTAATGAACATTACCCCATGACACACACATTAGTGAAAGTAACATAACGTGTAAATGTTAAGTGACCTACGCACACACACACACACACACAGCAGTGAACACACACCAGGAGCATTACTACTTATACTTGAGAGAAGGCATTATTTAAAAAGTCTAGTATGGTAATATATATAAGGTAAATAGCACCTTCATCACTCTGAGTTGTCAAATTACTTGCAGGTCCACAGAGGTTTAAAGGGCATTGTGAAGGATGAACATGGAAATGGCATAAAAGGAGCCACGATATCCGTCAGAGGGATGAGACATGACATCACCACAGGTAACCATTTATAATATAGTCATAACATACTTTTACCATTCTCTTGAGACCTGAAACGAGCTGTGCAGATGTAAATGAGTGTAGCTGCAGCCTCTGTCTCTCTCCAGCTGAGGATGGTGATTACTGGAGACTGTTGAGTCCCGGTGTCCACATTGTGACTGCAGCTGCCACCGGCTACTCTAAAGTATCTAAGCGCGTTCAGCTGCCAAGGAACATACAGGTGGGACGGGTGGACTTTGTGCTGAAGAAGGTCCCACGAGAACCCTCTCTTGACTACTTTAACATCCCTGAGCTGGACCACTATGAACGTTTTGACCCATTTAATCAGTTTGAGCAGTCCAGCCGGAGGGATCTAGGAGAGAATGGGGAAGAGAGGACTGAGAAGCCCTGGTGGTGGGCTTATTTCAGCCAGTTGGGCACATCTGCACCTACCTGGCTCCTGCGGAACTACTAGGGACCCTCTGGAGAGCATCCTGATACCTAACTGTTTGCACCCAAGCCTTACTTGATGATGGTCAATGTGATGATAACATTATCTCCTTACGACATGCAAAATGTGCAGCTAACCACTGGGTATGGGGAACGCTTTACTGCTATTGCATTTTATAGACTAACATCAAAAGTTTAGAATAAGAAGTCTCTTATGTTCACCAGTGATGTGAAGATATATTCAAGAAGCATAGTTGAAAACACTGAATAAGAGATGTTTCTTAAGTACCAAATCAGCATATTAGAATGATTTTTTAAAGATCATGTGTCCCTGAAGACTGCCCATCACAAGAATAAATTACATTTTAAAAATAAATTAAATTACAACAAATATGGTGAGCATAAGAGAATATGTATATATATATATATATATATATTCCAAACTTAGTTTAGGCTTATATAATAGTATCACAATTTACAAGTAGGAGAAAGGATTATTGTTTTCTCTATTATTTGTATCCAGCACTAGATCAAACCCCCAACTGCAGCTATAAACAGCTTTTTCTGATAAAGTTTGGCAGCTATACATGGGATGGATAGCGTTGCATAATAAATAAATAGTTAATGATAGCGTTGCTGTGGTTTTACAGTCTGTAATCTGTTATCAGGGCACATATGTATATGCATTAATCTTATTCTAGCACAAAGTTCAGTGACTTTAAGGCTGTCGTCAGATTGGTAAACGTACCATTTTAATGAAGCAAAAACAACAACAGCATACAAACAAACAATTAAACCCCTGAGATATAGTCCTTCAAACATGGACTGATCATCAGGTGTGCAAGATAATTAAACAACGAACTTCTGTGCAATATCTGATTTATTTCTTTTTTTATATCATGTTCAGTGAAATGGAATTTCTAATTGCAGGAATTAAGTAGGCCTACATTTTATTGAGTAAATAATATTCTTTCAAATTATGCAAATCATGGAGTACCATTACATACACTGCTGTGGTTTGATTCATACATTGTAGGCTATAAAATAAGTGTTATTCATAAGCTTCTGTTGCAGTATTCAGTGTTTTTTGAGTATTCAGGTAAGTTTGTTACAAATGTAGTAAATATTACGCGAATCTTGTTCCGAATAATTTACGCATTTAGGATACTTCCTTTTTAAACCACTAGATGGCAACAAAGTCTGTATAATGTTGAATTTCAGCTAACTTCAGCTAACTAATTTCATCTAACTTTAATGTCCAGCATAAGTGTAGGCCGCTAAAAAGTACACATTTAGTTTGAGTTTAATGTATTTATGTAACACCTGAAACCAAGGGCGGAGCCAGTCATTATAGCTCAAATGTAGTTAGAGTATTAGAGGGGTTGGGGGGCATACTCCCTCCAGAAAATTTAGATTTTCTTGACTTAAATGTGTGCATCTTAAGATGTTTTAAGATCCTAAATTGGATAATAATATAAGTTTAAAACCAAGTCAGCAGGCAGTAGTAGCATAAATTATTTTCCAAGATAACTGATTCTTAAACATGAAAATTAGATCAAAACGTTGCAATGAATGACCCACGCTACAAACCGAAAATAGAAAAGGTATAATTTATGTTTAAGTTAATTCACATTTTTAATTCATACTTAGAGAAGTTTATCTTTTTCAGTATGTTTAACCAGATTTTTACAAATGATGGGCCTTTTTACCTTTATAAAGCTATTTCTATATTATCTTTTGAGTCAAATTCTTATATATAATCAGTAAAATAGAATTATAAGACATTTGGGCTGAAACCAAGCAAATGAAATTATCACAAAAGGCTGTACCTGAAGTGCCATTTAGATTTCTTCTCGGTTTAATCAAAATTAATTAATTTAACTGCAGTTACAAATGCATAACTGTTGTTTTGATGTATTAAATATATAAGGTTAAACACTGATATTAATAATGAAATCATTCAAAACATGAAATATAAAATTAAAACCGCCAATAGATGGCAGCAAATCACTCTTAATAAGTGAGTCATTCCGAATGAACCGAGTCATTCAAACGGGTGATTCATTCAGAAACGAGACACCATGTGTTGCCCAGAGACGCAAAACAGTGGCTGTTCGCAAAATTCTCGATTGCAGATTATATAAGGCTTCTCAAATGAGAGGATCTGTTATCTTGGCTTTGTTCTTGCTGCACCAAAGTAGAAATTATAAACTATTTTACTATTTCTTTCATTGGAAAAATACCGAGGTCCTCAATGGTGGGTACATCCCATATGAATTAACACAGTAATAACCACCCAACGTTCTCCTCAGCAAACTTAAGAAATATGATTTTATATCACGAAAAACATATGAAAACTAGAAATTGGAACAATTTCATATATGTATCTAGCCAAAACTAACTTCTACTGTTTGTTTATATATTTGGAATACATGTTGTTGTTGTTTTTTTAATAAACAAAGTACATGCATTTCCATATGCTTTTATAAACGTATGTTTTTGCAAATTATATAACCTTATATAAGGGTTAATTGCATCAATCATGGCCTTACTGTAATTTTACTGCTAAGAAGTCAGTGGTGAAGTGCGACTGATGTCGTAAGACCGCAGCTGCAGCAGTATTCTTTACAGCTGAGCAGGTGTCTGTCCCAGTGGCTTTGTAAAGAAAGTCTCTAATGGCCTGTAATATGACTGCATCACTACACAAGCTCCAAACACATGCTGATGGAATTTTATATTCAGCAAACATCATAACTCGCAGCTGTAAGTGCCCTGGATGCATATCACACTGCTCGTCCTTATTGCAGCAAACAATTTTGACACATTAGCCTGAAGAATAATCTGAGAGGGGTCAAAGTATAACAGCAAAGGCGCCTCTGTAAATGCCTTTTCACACTGCTTTGTCAAGTTCTGCAGTCTACAGCCACCGCACGTCTTTCCTGCAGCCGGTTCATCTTCAGTGGTTTTTAGTTTCACTTAGTAGTCTGACAGCACATCCTCAGGAATAATTACAGGGCCTATGCACTTCACCTCTGAATTAGACTTGTCATCAGAACAAAAGAAAGCCATCTGAACATGTGGCACCCCCTGTACTGCCATCACAAAAAAGCAATCTGGTGGTAAGATTTTCTGCATATTTTTGCCTTACAAGATGCTTGGCTCCATATGCTTGTCAAGATTCGGGACATGTATTTTCACATCTATTTGTTGCTTTGGCAGGTCTTGCTTACTTTTTACTAATTTTTGACAGCACACATTTTTTTAAACAGATTTTCATGGTTAATATTTTCCCCCTATCGCGACATTCCTGTTCAAAAACCTTGATAGATAGATATATACATAGATACTCAATAAAACAACAAAAACAGGAATAAGCTGAAGCTGCTGAGTGAGAAGCGAATGTAGCAGAAATGTAACATGTGACTCAAAAAGTTTCTCATATTACATAATCAGATTGTTTATTTTGTTTTATCCACAGTGTTGTGTTTTAACAATCAATTTTAACAGCTCAATATGGTTTTATTTAGTCATGCTCAATAGCCCATGAGTTTATACAAAGGAAAACACCACTCATAGTGTAATATGGCCATGCAATTGTGAAAACCCCCCACAAAAAACATATATATATATATATATATATACACATATATATAAAACATTGACTTCTTTACAATAATATTGTAATATAGAATACTAGTAATGGACCACTCTGCAAGCGCTATAGCTTAGTTTTACATCCCACTGTTCATCTTTATGATAGAGTGGCTTCTTAAATACAGTCTCTCTATAAGAGCTGAGACCGCAAATGAATCATCCAGAAAACTAATGAACTAAATGTTTGCACATTTGTCCTCAAGCTAAGTGGGTCGTTCCCATTTACTGGCAGTTTGTCACATGCATGTCTCTGAGATGTTTTCTAACAGACTAAAATATTTTTTTGCTCAATTTCCTATGTCATCTGTAATTATCTCTTGTCTTTTTTCTTTCTTTTTTTCTACCATTCATATATTATATCAACTCTCGTTTTTCTGTTTCACGTTTTCCCCACATTTACGTTCATCTCTGCTTTCTCAGTTTTTATTTTCCCATTTGATTTGCGTGCAATTCAAACTTTTCCCCCATAATTGGAGTCACAGTTCACAAACAATGCAGCTTCAGTTGAAACATGTCAGCGTGGAATCCGTGGTTTAGGCCTATGCATCCATGTAAAAGAGCTCTCTAGCTCTCCTGCTTTCTTCTTTCTCTCTTTCCCGGCGGTGAGGTGTGCTCAATGTGGCAGAGATAATTTGTTTGCTTTGCAATTATTTTCCATCAGTGGAGACAAATTGATTTGTACAGCATAAAGCGACAGTGAGAGTGTAGTGCACTATAAGCAGCTCAGACAGATCAGCGCTAACTTGCTTATGCTAAAGTCTGACAGACAATGGCACTGTTCCTGTCATTCACTCTCTGTTGAGCTCAGTAGTTGGTGCACCTAAGAGAAAACAACTGTGCTGCTCTAAAATCAGCCGGTTGTGATCTGAACTGTTGTATGAAACTTACTGAGCTTTGTATGCCACTACATAACAGAATAAGACAATAACAAGAGCAATGCGTAACTGAGTTATAACAATTAATCAGCTTATAACAAACCATGTGACAGACTGTATTTTTCTAAAGGAATAAATGGTAATTTTAACAGCCTATACCATGTGTTTATAACAGCAGGTTGAGCAAGACTGGTTAAAAATATTCTTTGCTAATCTATTTTTCTTGGCTCCACTGCAGCCTACTTTTTCTTTCATTTTTTTCTTTTTTTTTTTTTTAATGAAGGGAACAGTACAATTAGCATAGTGCCACAAATTGTTATATATATATAGGTTTACAGTTAACATTGTCTAAGGGTTAAGCACCTCTTTTTAGTCAGAGACAAAAAATTCAATTTCAGGCTTTTTTTGTCTATTCATGGAAAGTTTCAAATATTTTTATTGAAGTTAGACATAAATCAACACACCAAACTATCTGATAATCTAATGATAGCAAACCTTGGTAAAGCTTTAGTATAGGGACCAATACTCACTATTAACTAGTTGTGTATTAGCATTCCTATTATTAGCATAATGGCTGTTTAATATTGGAACTCTTACAGTAATAAGCAGCAGATTAGGAGATTATTAAGGCAAAAGTTGTAGTTAATGGTTTGTTAATAGTGGCAATGGAGCCTTAAAATAAAATGTAACAACCTTTTACATTTTTTTTGTGTTTATGAAATTTTATTACTTGTTTAATGATAACACTGTAGTCTTAGATGACTTAGATTTAGACTTAGATTACTTACATGAACTATTGAAAAGCATGACGGTTATACAGAGAGCTCAAAATCTCTCTCACACACACACAGTGCTCTCCCATGTGAGCCAGAGTTCAGGGGTCACCAATTACTTGGGGAGGCTGAGAAAGTTGCAGAGGCCATCCCACGGCTGCCATGTTGAATTAACGTCTGTTTGCTTACAGGTAGGAAGTCAGAACTCACTACAGCTCAGTGAATATTTTAGCAGTCATGCAGTATGTATTTGAAATCACTCACATGAAGAGAAAAGAAAATTAAAAAAGTTATATTAGATAAACATAAAGAATATTTTAGACACATTGACCATATAAACACATATACATCAACTATAGCATGTTTTATAAATATCATAAGACAGAAATAAGCAATATCTCACAAGTTAACTTGACTGAGCTTTACAAATGAAAAATGAAAAGACAACATTACATTTTTTGGTTTGTTTTGGAGTTTTGGATTTTTATATAAATAAGCAATTATGTGTCAATTGTTTTCTTTTTCATTATAATCCTCCTGAGCAAGAACTTTATTCTCTGTACAAGCAAATGTTGAAAAGACTGGATCTGAGCCCAAATTCCTCACATCACAGTAGCTTTCCTAACTCCAGTCACTCAGACGCAGTTTGTTCAACGTCCGAAAACTCTCTCCTCACCCTGTGCAAAAGGAGAAAAAGAAAAGAAAAGTGGCCATTGTTCAGGGCAGAGTTTGCAAAAGGCGAGCCCTTTGCACTTTGTGAATGATTTAAGACTCAATGGGTCTGATTCATTGTGTTCATCCAAACCAACATAATTTGCAAAAACAGCACTTGATTTTGTAATAAAGGTCTAGTGTCGTCTTCAATTGAGTCGTGCTGCTCAGTGGCAGTAATTACAGGGGCCTTCTCTGTCTCTCTCTGGGTCCCCTCTCTCCCTCTCTCAGCGTCAGTGAAGGTCCAGCTGAGCTCTGATGCAGAGCTAATGCTAATACATGCTGTTCAGCAAAAGCAAGACACGTATACTTGTGCACAAATGCAAATTCACGCTGAGAGACAAGTGTTCTAATTGTGCCTGTTAATTGATTAGAATTTCAGTGGATGGAAAGACATGCCGATAGTCACAATTAATTGCGTAAATCAAGGCTGTGAGGGATAAACTTTAGGCCACAAGGAAGGTCAAGTAATTTTCATCTCGCAACTTACAAAACTGTTTCAAAAACAATAGTTATAGAGGCAGTCATGTTAGTTTTGAATATGAGAACGCATGCTTTTTGGAAGAGCACTGAGGACGAAGCATGCGGGAAAATAGGCTTTTTTTTAAAACACTTTCGCAAGAAGCTAAATTTATAAGACAGTTGGTGTCAGATTTCGTTGGTGAATTCAAATATGAAACTAAATCATACACTTGGTGAGAGAGCTTTGGAGAATTTCATGTTTTCCCATCCAGAGGACAGGAGCTGTACTTGCATGAATGAATAGAGCGGCCTGAGAGGCGTTTCAAAGATGGCCGCCAAGTGAAATGACTTGCCCTAAAGATACTTTGACCTCTATGCCTCACAGCCTCATCTTAGTTCCTGTCAAAAATTAAAGACCCCCTGTGGTAAATATCTAGTTTTTAATGTTGTTAAAACTGGTGTTTTTAATATGCTTAAAGACAAACCATCTACAAATTCATCAGTCACCATTGTTGAGTATTTCTTGGTTAACTGCAGTATACAAAGACAGTTTCAAAAATGCACTTTACAACACCCCGTTTCCTGACTTCATGTAACTTATCCCATCACTGTGTGGCAGGGCTTTATAATATTATAATCTTATTTTTGCAGCACTGAGAAATGTAACAGTTTGAAATCACTGATCACTGCTCAAAATGGAGCATTTTGTTTCAGTGCTGCTTTGGTCTGAGCGCTTGTGAATCCTTTCAATATAACAAATAAATGCATTAATTATAATGTAAGATTGTGATCAACTTTGCATGCTTTCTAGGTTATAATTTTTCATAATAAATATACTCACAGAGTCACTCTCCAGTCCCCCACTTGCCATTGTGTTGCATTAATATACTCATCTCCCTCGTGCATTTTTTCTTTCTTTTCTTTCTTTCTTTCTTTCTTTCTTTGTGTTGCTCTATATTGTTTTTTTTTTCCACACAAGATCAACCCAAGGAGTCCTCCTGTAGAACATATGATCATGTGACTGGAAAAACCTCCAATTCTTGCATGGGAATCAGCTGTGATTTATACATTTGCATAACTGCAATAATCTGTTTCTCATTGGCAATAGAATGAAATACAGGGAAGATATTTGTGTTTCAATTCATAATATGAACAGCCTATATAAGTTATGTTTAGAACATGATGTTATCTGTTCTGACATACAGTGTGAAAGCATTTGTAAATTTGACTGTAAAATGACATTGTTTTGGTCTTGGTTGAGCTTGTGTGTAAAAGAAGTTCAAGCATTTTAAATTGGTGTTAACAGTATGCATTTTGTATCAAAGCAACGCTTTGAAATGCGTTAATTGTATAGCCCACAAAGATGGATGTTGTGCTAACCGTGTTAAGTGTTGTACATACTTTTGCTCAATAACACTATGGAGCAGGTCTAGCATGATTGGGTGGAGGCAGGGACTAGTTAACATATTCATATTCATCTGCATACATTAAATAATGGCATTCGGCCAGTTATATGAAAAGTAGTTTGCAGACCAGACTGAGAGTTGTCGGCATTTCTTCCTATTGTTAAGTCAAGCGTCTTGAACTCTGCGTATGTGGCTTGAACTGAATGCGTTAACATGTTGGCCCAATAGGTGGCAACGTTCACAGATGAGCGGTTTTCAAAGACTACTCAAAGAAGATGAAAAGATAAAAATAAATGTGGGAGGAGGTCGGATTTACAACAGAAAGTACTTGTTTGTTCAAGACCACAATTAAAGCAATTAAAAGATTGCACACTGTACAGAACAGATAATGTTGTACAAAACGGTTGCAGTGCGTCAAGTAACAAGGTTCCCTTTTTAAAAAAACTTAACAGGACACAGAAAAAAGCCTAAAATAGCGTTGCCTGAAGTAGCAGTTGTTGCTGGCCTCACAGTGGACTCACAGGTTTGGGATTAGATGTTTGAATTTTGTAACAATTGTGTGGAAAATAATGAATCCTACGGCTATGACATGAATATGTGTGACTACTTTGAAAGTGATAACAGTATTTATTTGATTGGCACTAATAGCTCACTTCTGCTCTTGCCCAGGAAAAGTTCTTCATGAAGTAGTGGCACTTAATCAGTGTGTACCCCTCAGTAAGTACAAAGTATCAATACTTGACTGGACACCAAAACTCAGGGCTGCTTATATACACATTATTAAAAAACAACACTGTCAAAATGATGTTGTAAAGGTAAAGTAGGGAAATACATACAAGCGCCTGTAAATGGTCACTTTAACACAACCAACGAATAGAAATAGAACAACATGGTTCTGACCACACACACTGGTCTTGTATTGTTACTGCTCCTGAGGCTTAACTGAGACAGGTTTAGTTATGCCGAGGCTTTGTTATGCTACTGTGTCTAACACAAAAGAGAGCAAGAGGTGCGTGTGATGGTTTCGGGTGGTGTGTATGTGTGTGCAAGTCAATTTAGTCAAAAACACACTGGTGGTTACACCTCCTTAAATCACAACGGCCATCAACAGTGCTTAGTGAAATTTCTCTGATTTCTCAGAAATGTGGGTATTGTTTTATTTGATTTTGTCTGTAGAGGCAGGACGTTCACAGGTCATCCAACACAAAGCATGTGTAGTTAAAGCTCTGACCCCTGAAGTAATCTGACAGCTTAAGGCTTTTCATAGTCGTAGTTTCAACCAGCAGTGTTTGTTTACATTTCCCCTTCTTTTTCCCTCTGTTTGTTATGATTTCTTTTTAACACTCTGCAGTCCCATAGATATGGTTGGTTTAAGGAGAAAAAAAGAAGTTCCTGGAATTTCTCCTTTTCTTTTGTTATGGGATTATTTAACTGAGGCTCTGATGATATTTTCCCAAGTAAGTTGATTTCAACCAGACACAGAATTATTGTGTTGTAAGCTGTCTTAAAGATATATTGGCTGACTGATTGCACTTCTTGTGTTTTTATCTCATCCATTCCCAATAAGTAATGTATGATGTTATTACTATTTTAAGTGGTATACACTGCTATCTTTGTAACATGTTGTAAAATTTAGTATAGTTCACATTACCTACAAGTGCCTTTTCACTGGATGTCCTAAAAACAAAGATATAGTAAAGTGGTTGTATACATTGTGGTTGATTTATGGTGTCGTCTGGGTGTTCATTTAATGCTCAGCAGGTCCTGAATATTGGACGAATATGATACAGCCACACTTTAACCTATAGTTTGTGGGCTGCATTTTGACACTCTTATGAAATCCTTTTGTAAATCCACCTGGTTTACAAAATGTAAAGAAAATGGAGCTCATGGTTGTTGTTTTTTTTTTTCATTAGCTTTAATTTGCGATATTATTAGGGAAAATGAGTGCTCTGTGTTCTTGTATAATCTTTTGTTCTCCACCACAAAGTGCATTTGTCAAGTTAACTCAGATGAACAGTTTGTAAGGAAATGCAGTGACTCATTCTAGGTGCATTAACTCCTCTGAATAGCATAATGGTTTAGATGCCCGAAGGCCACTGAAACCCAGTGAAACAAACGTAAAACCTAACTCAAGCTGCTGAGACGACAACAGCATGTAAAAGCTGAGTTTGAGAGGCCACTCTCAAACTGTTAAAAAATGTTAAAAAATACCCTTGCCACGAAAAAAAACCCAACAAGAAAAAAACTGAGATGAGAGTAAATATTTCTGAGCAGTTGAAATGTCTTCAATATATGATTTATTGTTCCTATGATCCTTTTTATTATTATTTTGTTATATGCTTTAACTGGTTCTATGTGTTCTAATCTTTGCGCCAAAACAGGTGTAGGGATTTCACGGATAGCTGGATGACGATGAGAAGTGCTGTTTGAGTGACTCCGAGTGTAAATGTCATATGACCTCAGTCTTTACAGATGAAGCATGGCTATTTCCCAAAAGGCCATTGCTGGAGCAGGACTCCATCGTCTGTGGCATTTCTCTGTCATTGGCCTTATAAAGCAGCAGGGTTTGTGTGAAACCTCTATTTATTTCTCTCTCTGCCTTCTCTCTTTCCTCCCTTCCCTTCCCTTCTCCATTGCATTCACTCCATCTTCATATAACTGCACCATTCGCTTAAAACAGTTCCGATTTTTTTTTTTTGAGTATGTGTGTGTGTATTTGTGTATCTCAGGCATACGCCTGGACAAGTGAAGTAAATGCAATTCAATTAGATACTGCCCTCAGGCCTGTAGTGTTCCTGCGTCTCTCCATTGCACATATTTATCTTACATAACTCACAGGAACTAGTCCATCCATTACTGCACACTCACTTTTTAAGTGCTTCGGCCCAGAGAATAAGAAATAAAGATGGTTGAAGGCAGCGTGTTTGTAAAATAGCTGCCTGAAAGTATTGTTATGTTGGGGGATTTATATTTTCCTGTCAGCAAGGATTATGATTCTGAATTTAGTTGTCATCGTACGTCTAATGTTCAAACTAGCTCATCAAAAGAACTATTGATTGAGAGGCTTACCGGCTATTTAGTGATTAAATTGAATTATTATTTATTTTTCAACAAATAAGATGGTTTTAGGATATTAAAGTGAAGCGACAGACTGTCGTTTCTTCATGAAACCATTGTCTACGCATCAGTGAACGATAGAGGGAATCAGTTATCTGATTGTTTCTTTCAGGTGTCGCACAATGCTATCCATTCAGGTCAGACTAGAGAAGACTCTCAGCTACGTCTTTCGCAGGATTCTGTTACCTTTAAATATATAATACTTCCATGTTAGTAATGGGGTGAGCTTTAAGCAAGGAATGTGTTCACTTTAATTGAGTCAACCCTGGCAATCTGTCACTCCACTGTGATTCGTATCACGTATGCACTTATTTCTTCTTTCTCTGGCCAAATATTCGGATAATATTGAAAACAGGCCATTTGGTTGCCATATATTACTCTATACTCTAGTCTCATCAGCTGGGGAAATTACTTTTCTTATTTATTTATTTAGTTTTTGAAATTATTTTATCATTTCTGTGAGTGTACAAAGCTCGTGAATATTTAATGAGGCGAGCGCTAGGAGAGTGTATGATTGGTTGTCTGTTGGTAAACGTCTTGCTTTAGTTTTGCACTGTACCCCTTAGACGTCACAGTTTGTTGTGTGAACTAACCATGTTTCAGAATAGGGTTTCATAACCCCGAATGGAAATCAGTGTGATGGTGCAAAAAAGTCACATGACACCGTATGACTGCGTAACCGTTTGCTGCTTTGTTTTATCTACTCTTTCAGGCTTCACATTCTCTCTCTCTTGCTCTGTCTGTTATATAGATGATTTAACTGATGAATCAAGCTGCATTAAACTGAGCGGTGTACAGGCAGCAGGGCTTTGTTCCCTCTCTTGCCGTTTTCTGTCTGTGTGCATCACGTTGAGTTCCAGAAACAGTCCTGCCATGCATGTAGCAAGTCCCTCTCTGAGCTCCAAGACACTCAGCTGTCATACATCTGTCTGCCTGATTGCTCTGCTCTCTGGGTGAAACGTGTAAAGTGTTTCCTCAAGCTGCTCTTTTGGATGTTAAAGTCAGCCTCTATTTTGTAAATGCCTGTTATAGATCTTATTATGAACAATTCGTCCATGCATGTTTCTTTCTTCCTTTTGTAATCTAATGTGACCTTATAATGCTTAATCAAAATGACACAACTGGATCTGCAGGTGAAAACAAAGAAAAAAGTATGTTAACGGTAATGTATAATGAACTTCAAAGTAGTATATATATAATTTGTCTTTGCACTCATACATAATAAAATAACTAGCTTAATAATGTGCTTAACAGAGGTCTTGTAATGTGCTTACCAGAGCCCCACCCCCCCAAATGACTCGATTTCTATCCTCTGCCTCGAAAAGTTCTGGGTATGATACACAATATAGCTGCAATAAATGGGTCCAAAAAGAGCGTCCATGCAGCGCGCTGTTTTAGTGCTCTGAGGAAAAAAGGCATGATTTGTAACTGCTTTACAGTCTAGCTGCACGTGCTCACTGACTCTCTCACGCCTCATGTTCTCTCCTCCGAGGCGGGGAATGAATTATGCAGATATAATCCACCTCCTCTGTGTGTGTTTTATGTGAGGATTAGTGCACCTCGTTGCCAAGCTGCACGATCCTTATAAGCGTTCTGAAAAAAGCGAGCAGACAGGCTGCTTTACAATCTAACAGCGCACGCACGCTGACTCTCTCACGGACTCATGTTCTACTTTCCCATGAACTACATTCGCAGCATGGCGACCAGCCGATTGGTTTAAAAAATTACCACTGCACAACCAATGGCTGTGCAATTTCACTGCGTGTTAATAGGCTTCAGTTAGAAAAAGGAGTTTTTCCCATAGCGTCTTAGCAGAGGCAGTATGAGGGAAGTGTGGAAAGGGAACTTGGGTTACGGAAGTAACCTATTCTTTCTGTAATATTACTACAGATACACAGTGTTACACAATTATAATAAATTCCATCTCTTTACTGCCCATTACCCAAACATTAAATAAAAGTACCAAATCACTGGCAGAACACAGAGCATGTAAAGCATATTCCAGCGCCTTTGAGACTCTAGCCCCTCCAATCCCCTGCATGTGACCCGTAAGCTAGCAGAAAATCTCCAGATGATCTTCTGCTAGTACATAGTGAGCTAATTACACTGAAGTTGAAATTCATGTGGTGTAAAGTCACCATGCTCAGCTTTGAAATGGAGAAAAGAGGGAGATTTAAACAAGTGTAAAGCTTTCCAGAGGTGAGGAGAGTGGAAGTGTGTTTAGAGAGTGAAATATACATATTAAACCATTATGCTGTTTATGTGGCTTCTAAGAAAGAGTACAAATGCAATGCTCTTATGAGAGTTAACAATGGAAACATTTTGAAATGCTTAACTCTAGCTTGGTACTTGCCTGTTACTTTTGTCACCCTTAGCCGCTTTGACTTAGTCTGGGTGCACATATGTACATCCAGGAGATGTTGATTTAGTTTTACACCAAAGCTTTTTAGTTCCAGTGCTTTGTATGAAGAGCTCAACAATCAGCCAATCAGACTCCATTCTGCGTAAACAAGCATATAATTACTACAACTCAGAGGGTTTCTGTAATGGGACCCCCCACTTTAGTGTAACCGTATGGCTGTGGGCCTGAAGTTGGCATCCTTTTAGGAACAAGTCGACGGCCACATGACCACACTGGGGTAAGGGAGCGCACCATCTGTGCATCTGGACCCAGCCGTACAGTTAGAGCGAGATTGTAGAAACACATGCTCTTTTTTACATTAGGCTTAACACACACATTTATCTTTTTGGCTATTACTACTAATGCATTACCTGTTTTGAAAGACAGAGCAGACTATGCTTTTTTAAGTATATTTTTCAGGGTTTACATTTAGACATCATTTGTGTAAAATGTGAGGTGATTCTAATATTTTTGATAGTATTTGTATTATATATTTCTCATGTTTACTCAAAAAAAAAAAGTGTTTCTACTAGGACATAAGCTCTTAGGATATGTTTTGCACCACAATGATGTACTAAAAACATAAAAACAATTTGTATTTTTATGTACAGATGACAACATCCATTCACACAGATCTGCAAAAATAACTTAAAACAATGTTTTATACTTGTATACTTGGCCAGTAGTTGGTCTCTTTGTAAAGAAACACTATGTGAACATTGGCACGTCCGGATTTTGCTGAGTTACACGTGTTCCTGGGTCAATGTATTTTGCTAACCAAGGAACAGCATTTTAATCCAAAAATTGAATCTTGACCATATCTCTACACCTAAACCTAACCTACCCATGAGTAATCCCTAAAATCATGGGAAATGATAGATGAATGATACTGATGTACAAGCAACATACAAAACCTAAATTTCACCAAAACTATAAACTGGTTCTTCAGATTTGAAGATTACAGTTTTGTTCCAGGGCCAACAAAGATGTTGATCCAGGAATATGTCTCTCTAACCCTAACCCTAACATATTGCACTCAGCAAAATCAGGTTCTACGTGAACATTACTCGTAACGGCACATGTTTTAACAAATGAAAAACACATTGAAAATTTTAGGGTTAAGTGTCCCCTTTTAATGAAAATGTGACAATCTAGTTATACCGTTTGTGAGGGTTCAGTTTAGGGAATAGAAAAATATCACCAGCTCATTATAAAACGTAGAAGTCAGTGGAAATTCCCCATCATCGTTGTAAAGCAAATGTGTGTGTATGAATAAGGCACAGATGCAGAGAGAGGGAAAGGGAGAGTTGAGCCCCAGCTGGAATAGAGATAATAACACACATTAACACACTCTGTACCACCCAAACTCCTTGCAGTGAGAACTGGGACCGGCCTCCGTCTTCTACCTCACTACACTCATCCCATTTAGCCCTAATCTCACTTTACCTCTCCTAAAATAACATTATTAAATCCACTAATCGCCCTAATTAACCATGAAAGCCGGGACTGCATGGTATAGTTCACCAATATATGTTGAAGTTCATTTCTGTTTTTATTTCAAGTTACCATTTGAGGTTTGATAGTGGATATGATTGGATCCATTTCAGCTGAATTGCTTTCTTCCTCCTTAAGCCTTGAAGGTTAGGCTTCTTAAATGGCACAAGTCAAAAGAAATACAGAATGTCGTTTTCTAGGAATGAATTGGGCTGAAAATGGAGTGCCATAAGTGGCCAAAAAAGACAGAGTGCGGCAAATATGTAAAATTAGCACTTTAAGTAGAACACATTTCTGTGTTGCGCTCTGCGCTTGCTCAAGCTCAGGCATGCATACGATATGCAATTGGTCATCCCCATGGCAACCCAGATTAGATGAAAAGGTTTAGTGAGTGAAAGTGGATCAGATTGGGATGATTTTTTATTTAGTGAGTTTATTCATGGCGTAACTCACACCAAGTGTCTGCTAGAAATGCTGCATGTGTCTCTGTGGGAAGAAGTAGCTGTAGACAGACATCGAGGTGGAGAGAGAGAGAGGTAACTGCTGTTTTTAAAATGGCTATTTGACTCTTAAGATGGACTGTCTATTAAAGTTTAGTGATTTAGAGTTGAAGGGAAAAACGTCTGAATGTCAGAGTTCATTCATGAAGTTGTATGCAAAGCACACATCACTTGTGCATGTCTGAGCATGTGAGCATGGCCAGAGCAGAAATTGTGTGATTAAGACACTTACGTGCCTGTTTATAGTGATTAAGATGTGGCATATGCTACATATTTTAATATGATTAGGGTTACCATGATTATGAGCTTAAACACATCAGTTTGATTAAAGGTGCTCTATGCGATGTTGTAGGATTTTAGCTCGATATAGTTTTTATCTCAAACCGTATGCATAACCACTTGATGGTCTTGCTGTCTGCCTTCTTAATACACTGGAAAAAACCCGGTCTCGAAAGACAACACAGAGGCTGCAATACCAAAACAAACACTATGGGTACAGGATGTTCATCACAACAAAAACAAACTCCGGCCAACCAATCGGCTGTACATGTACAGTTTCATCAAAATATGGCCTAAATCTCTTTATAACCACATTTTGTAAAATTGTACATAAGCCTACTGATCACAATAACGAAAAGAAATAAAATGATTTATATAAAACTTGGTGAGTCACACAGAGACTTCTGTGAATCTCCTTTTATGTTTTTCAGCATACATTATATTCTTTAAATCCGGAAAACTCTAAATTTGGCAGTGTTTTACAATAAAATGACATTTAAAATAATATTCAGCCATTTACAATTTTTTACAATATATGGGAACTGTAACAGTTAACCAAGGAAATGCTTTTTACTTTTCATTAAAAAAGACCCTTTTTTATTAAAGACATTTTTGTCTTTTTTAATTTGTTTGCAATTTTATTTCCTCCTTTTTGCAGACAACTTCATGTCTAAAGTGTCTCAAAGAAAAGAAAATAAATTGCATATGCACATGGCACAAACTAAAAAAAAGAGCTGTTGACTCTTATTACCATGCATGTGCTGAGTCTGACCACAGCAGCTCAGATTTTGCTCTCTCATTCCAACTATGTCACTCGCCGGGTTTCCATTGCTTTGGCTTTTCATTGTCTCCACTGACTTATGATTCCATGCACAATATGTCTTTTTACCATCCTTACTCATTTTTCTCTCTCACTTTTTTACATAGTCGATATGCAACACATGTTTTCTATAGTGGCGGTGACTTTCACATCGAACAAATTTATTTTCTATCCCTTTGCATTTTTAGATTTTAATTAAGACATCATTTAATTTTCCGAATGGGGATCCTGCGATGTATATGATGTCATGTTTTAGAATGTTTGTGGGTAAAAATGAACTCCTGATGCATTTAGACATTTATGGTTTTAATTAAGCTTTCTCTGTAGCCTTTTTGTTTTATTGGTTGTAGCTGTGACTAAATAAAAAATGCTTGCTTGAGCTATTAAACAAAAATGTAATATTTCTACAATTCTGGCTTTTAGATTTTAGTTTCTAGTTCTAGGTTTTAGTTATTTTATACTGTTATTAACTAAATTAATTAAAATTGGCAACAACTGAAATCAAACATAAAAGGTAAAATATAATAACTTTAATTTTGCACTTTTGTCACAGCACACTTTATCCAGGCATTATCTCATAACTGGTTTGTAGCAAAAAAGAAGAACATGATCATCTAAATTAGGAAATTAATTTTTGATCAGTGTGGCACCTCTGTAGTGATTGTTCTGTTCCTTTCTGTGTGTCAGCGATGTCTTTCTGAAGCCCAGGGAAGACTAACCATATGTGCTATGATAAATGTAATTAAATGTTAACGTGCTGCATAAATGCAAAGTCACAATAGCTTAAATGAACTCACTCCAAAAAGACAAAGCATTTGATTTTAAAAGGTTTGCAGGTATAGAATAATATATCCTTTTTGGAGGGTACATTTTAACTGTGCACTGGGAAGTGTATGAAGTGATGTCTAATAAAAAATGAAAGGGTTTCTTGTTTTCACGGATTAAAAAAAAAGTGTTAAATTTACCAGCGTGTGCTTCAAACAGATTCCTCTGGAGTCAGATTCTGTCTTGTTGTTATGGCTTTAAACACAGTGATTAAGACTATCCATAGTTTCCGTCAAATCCTAAGGGAATTAGTGGCAACGTGTTTATGATTTAGAGCAGTGCCTACCTTGAGCTCTGTAGTGTCAGTGATATGGCCAGGGGTTTGAAACCCTAACATTAGCCCACATGTTTCTGTTTTGACTGTGCAAGTGCTGGGAACCTCTCCGAGTTATTATGCTGCTTATTCAGTGCCTTAATCACCCCACACCGTACCTGCCCTCTGTCCTTATCCCATAATGCACTGCCTCCAGCAACTGGTGGCCATTTTGGCTTTGAACCAAGCCCTAATGAAGAGGCATCTGTTTCGATGGATGTTAAACACCGCTGTTGACTTTCATTTCTCTTCTTGTCCCTCCTCCCTCCCTGGAGAATGGAGGGATGATAATGGATGGATGCAGGGTGCCTGGTTTTCCACAAAATGTGAATTTGACGCCAGCCCTTTCTTTTCCTGGCTGCGGCCTAATCAATCATAACCGATCAAAAAATTATCAGCTTGAATCAATTTCAGACCGTTAAGATTAAAAGCAGAGAAGTTAGCGGGAGGCTGTTTCTTCCTATGCCTAATTTGTTTCATTTAGGACAAATTAACCCGGTGCCTTTTAAAGGTAACCATAAGTCTAATCATTTCAGGTCTGTATAGTGTATGAGGTTGTTGAGAATGATCGTAAATTGCATTGCTTACTTTCACAGCCAAGATGCATTCAGATTCTCATAAACTTCTCAAACACTAATATATTTCAATTTACTTCATCAAACACACATGAAAGCATAGAGAACAACAGCAAAAAAGCAGTGTCAACTTCATGGCAATTATTCATGCGCGCTTCGTCCACATATTTAAACACTTTAGCGTCCAGCTCTACGTCCGGAGTAGTGTATCTGTTTTGTAAATATTGATTCCAACTCAATTGCCAATGACAACTCAAAGAAACCTTTGCATTCATCAGCATTAAAGGCCCTGGGACAAATACTGTGCCTTCAAAGGCCTTCACCCATCTAGCAATTAGGGCTAATAGTTACTGCGAGCCAAAATCTTCCCCTTCCTCCACTGCTTCTCTCTTGAGCAATTCGGTGCCCCCCTCCATTCACCTTGGGGTGGTCACAACCAGGGGGCCAAGCACAGGAAGTTTGTCAGCTTTGAAGATCGGAATTGTAGGTCCAAGGAACACTTTGAGGGGTGAGCTATGGTCAATTTGGTGTTTCATATTCATTTAAGGGGTGTGAAGTTGGAGATATTACTGCCATAACCTCTGACCCCACTGAAAGTGGAAGGAAATATTTCTCTTTGTGAGAGATTTTCATTTCTTTTGTGATTTATATTACGCTGAAAAGTTTGATAGTGTTTGACCGTCTTAAATGGTCAACTACAGTTAGCTGCATGGACACCAGCGATTTTAGATAAAGTATCCGCTCACGTTTTTTCCTTCCAAATCAACTCTGGTTTCATACTCTGCGTTGTTAATGCTTCACAGCTTTATTCAATAAAATACATCAGTTTTACCATTTGAAAGCCCTTCTCGCTAATCCACCTACGCTAGTTTTTGACATATTTGGCCCTTGAGCACAAGCTCATGGTAAACCTATTTCATACTAAATGAAATATTAGCTCTTCAACCTGCTGCAATATTAAACCCAGGAATACACCGACGTGATTGTTTATTGTGTTTAAAGCCTAATGTTGAATAGCCCGTAGGAAACCATAGCTGCGGTCTTCCAGACTAGAGTCACGCACAACCAGGTTTGTGAATCCGGTTGGCAGCGGTATGAGTTTCAGTGCCGCCTCCGTTGAGGTGAGCAGAGGTGTCAGTTTAAACTAACGTGAAAGGGCCCGGTCGCTTTCTCTCTGCTCCAGGCTTTTTCAGCCCCGTCAGGATCCCGTTTCCCCCTGGCGACCGACTCCTCCAGCACCAGACGCTCAAATCAGTCACAGATTGGCACGAAGAAGAGCAGAAAGCACACGCAAGAAAGAGAAATGGGAGGAAAAGGAAATCCTAATGAATAACATTTGGGGTCCACACCTTGTCTGTCTAGACCCCCCCTCATTTTTTTTCCATTGAGGCTTAACACTTTGATCACACATTCAATTTGTAAATGTTACCAATGACCTCAATCCCTTTTTCTTTCCCAACTTTTCCCGCTCTGTTTCGCTCGCCTCCCTCCATAGCAGAGCTCAGCCCCCGGGCCGTCGATTAGGTTTCAAAGTGTTGATCCTCATCTGAAATCTATTGCTGTTATAAAGCGGAGGAGTCAGGGAATGTCCGTCAACATGCGATGTGTAATCTATGATCCCTTTGCTTTGGGAATACGGTGGTATTTTGTTTCTTTCGGTGCCCTGCAAAAGGGCATCCAGCACACATTCATGGGGGTATATATAAATTTTTCTTCGCTTTGATTTTTTCGGCTTTCCATTTTGAATGAATTTAAAATCTGAGGGTGTTTTTGAGTTAATATCATATAATAACTCGCAAATCATGAAGACATTTCTAAATCTGTTTTTCAGCTTTGCTTTGTAATGTTATGATGAAATGCATGATTTTTTCAAAGAGAAGATGGTTTTATCTGTCAACCGTGTCTATAGAGATTGGTGTAATTTCTGGCCTGGGAGAACACAGCCCAGCTTGAGGGTCTTTTCAGCTCTCCCTCAGTGTCCGGTACCACAAAAGGCCGATAACATGAATATTGGCGTCATCCCTCAACACTTCCAATGGAGAAATTCCTGGATAATCGTTGGCGAGGTCCACAGCGATTTTGACTAGATTAGTCCTTCCTTCTTATCCCCATTTAGATATACTTTAATGGATTTAGTTATTCCTAAGTGCTGACACATAACTTAGACGTTGTCAGAACTTGCGGAGAGCTCATTTTTATTTTCAGATATGCTGCTTTCTGTGTCAGTGTTTCTGCTGTTTGATTAAACCCATTTTTTAAATCATTGATATGGCATTTTCTAAAATGAATGAAAAACTAAAATATTTGGCACTTCTAATTTAGGTATTCAGTGTTTATAAAAAAATAAAAATAAAAAAAGTACATCGTGGAAGATTACAGATCACAGTGGATACAGTTCAAGCCGATAGCTTGAGACGGGTTAGCCATGTTGTTAACGGAACTTAATCAGAAATCACTCACAAACCTCTTAACTGGAGTCTCTATGTCAGGTATTTCTGTGATCAGTGTTTTCCACAGCGAGCCGGTACTCCAGGTGCTGAAAGAGAACTAAAGAAGTGGGTTTGTACCGACCTTATCAACATCTAACCCCTGTCATATCACAGCCTTTAGAGGCACACACATCTCAACACCAGGCCAATACACACACATAACACACAGACACTCATCAGCCAATACATAAAATCTTCCGCTCTTTTTTTTGTAAGGCATAATATTTCAACTATTTACAGAATGTGCCTGATGCACTGTAAGAACCTCTGAGCAACTTTCAAAAATCCATAGGAAATCAGCTACAATGTAAATCTTTTTTTCTGACATGGTGCATAGGCCTATATAAAATATTAAAATGTTAAAATTGCATAGTTATTTCTATATGGTGTTTGTACAGTATAACACAAAAGATGAATTTATAAAAGAGAATGAGGAATAAGGCAACTTATGTGATGTATCCCAATACACACTTTTTGTGGCTATATAAAGCCACAAAACTTATATTAACTTTATTAAACTTATTGAATATAAGTTTAAGTCTTATAGACTACTTTTATGATAGTGTGAGTGACACTGAGCACATTCTATATATTTTCATATTTTAAAGCTACTTGTTATGGGCTTTGGTTCATCATGTGACTTTCTCATCAGCACCTGCATTTGTTGCTTATCAGTGTATTTCAAATGTACAAAACAGATTTTAGTACTTTAATAGGTTGATATATTAACATTATATCAGTTACTGTATTTACTTGTAAATTAAGTTTAAAACTGTAAAACCTAAACTGTAAAACCATATTTTTACTGTCAAATTCAGGCAACCACAGCTGCTGTTTTTTTACTGTAAATTAGTAATTAATTACAGTGTACCCCTACTAAAGCATTTATTACATCTTGATACAGTTCCATTGCATAGTCTCACATATGGGACGAGTAACCACCTCTTTGCTTTTCTATACACCATAGTATCACTCACAGCAAGAAAACCCTGACAGAAAGCCTGTCTCCTCTATTAAAAGCATTAAATGTGTCTCATCTAAAGAGACAGAGATGTTGAACACATTTCAAGTGAAACGTGCATGATTAATTAAAGAATCTGGTGAAAGGTTGTTCATCTGTATTTTAAATGAGTTTGTCTAAAGGCAAGATCAATTTAGAATAAAGGACAATTATGGACAGCAGCCGTTTCAGTGAAGCTACTATTGTATATAAACGTCCAAAAATATAATATGTTTGACAACTAGTCTTTCATTCCAGCCAATGCAAACACCTATTTGGGCACCATGGAGCAACTGTTTGCAAAAAGTAAATATAGCTACCACAGTGAGGTTTTGCGAAACATCCGCTCATATAGGTGAGGCGAAAGACGCACATTTAGAGGGCAGCCCACTGGAGACGTTGCACACACTCAAACACTCCTCAAGATTGCCCCCAATAAACGCATTCACAGACATTCATGCGTTTCGGCATCTGCAATATTGATCATGTAGCAGAGGCGGGTCGGAGGTTTTGAAAGCTTTTACAGTGTAGGCAGCTAAAAACGCCTTGTGGGCTCCTTAAGGTGAAATGCTGCACGTCGCTTCAAAAACGAGCCTTTCCCATCCCAGAGGCCCCAAGAGCCACAGCAGCAACTCTACACGAAATGCTCAATTAGAGCGGCACATCCAATATTTATCCAGTACACTGCCAAACTCGCAGCTCAATTTACTAGACACGACAATTTACAAGGCATGTCCTGGTTCGGGCATTCCTGGGGATTTTTGAAACCCGTTTATTTTTGTTTGTTTAAATGAAGTGAATTTCGTTTGCTTTGCTGTTAGTTCTTTTTGTAACTCAGTAACACTATCAGCTCTTTGCATTTTTATTATTATTAGTGATAGGTTTTTGACATAGTACCTTACTTTGTGTGTACGTGTGTGTGTGTGGGGGGTTCTGTGAAGGCGAGGAAATCGTCTTTAGTTGTCTCCAATCTCTCACCCACTCTTATTTTTCTACACAGTCACATCTTCATCTGTGAAACCTAAATTGCACCTCTGTCTAATAAATGTTGCAGAGAGAAGAGGGGAGTAATTAGTTCTTTTAATAAGCAATAATTCATAGCTCACTCTGCACCCTGTCAGATGCAGAGATGGGGCAAGCCACCGTTTCGCCTCGGGGACTGAAGGCAGTCTCATTAAAAGTGCATTAAGTGCTCTCTCTCTTACACACACACACACACACACGTGAATATGGAGTTATTTAGTATTTAATGCACTCTCTCATAGATACTAATAGAAGTATTATTCATTGCACTTATGTATTGTGACAGCACGGTCACAGTTATAATTGTAGTTTGGGATGAACTTGTGTACAAATGAACACATTTGTGTTTGGATCTCCTGAGCGTTATTCTATCGGTCCGTGGTGAGAAAGAGTCTTTTGCACTCGCACACACGTTGATGTGGAAGAGAATGCGGCAATCCAGGACTGTTCCACTGAGCGCAGTGCTGACGAGAGCCGAACAGACAGGCCAAAGCAGGAAGCCCTCAAGTCATGCAAAATGCAACACACAAATGCTCCTCCATGAAAGCCCACTGATGGCACAGACACTAATACGCTCACGCAATCAGTGAGTCTCAAACACACACAAATATTTTCCCTTTTCTTGCAAAACTAAACACACAATAACAACATGAGGATTTTGATTAATTTTACACTGGTGCGGAACTGAAATAAACTGAATAATGATCTTTTTAGAGCTGCTTTACAGCAGAATCTGGGTTGTCTCCATGAGTTTACATAATTGATTCAGCAAATTTACTGTTTATTACTGTAAAGCTGCTTTTAAACAATCTGTATTAGGTGCTACAAGTCTGTTATACAGCTGCTCATGTAACCAAAAGATTGTTACATATGTGTTGCAGACAATGTAATTATAAATTCAAGTACACAGGCATCAGCTATTTAAAATAAAGTGTATCAAGATTATTCTTAAGTGTACTTCATGTGTATCTATACTGTACACCTTATAGCTTACAGAGCTTAAATACATGTAATACCTTTCTAACTACATTAAAATGACAGAATATTACACAGGCATTAAAATAAACTCTGTAAAAAATCTAAAGTTGACTTAAAATTTCAAGGCAACTTGCTGCACAGCTTTATTGAGTTTACTCAACTTTGGAGCAAGTTGTTTACACAACCCAAGTCACTAAGTGAAGTCACATGTCTCTTTTTTGATCAGCTAACACACTTTATTATCTACATCAACATACAGGGGGCCACATCTAGGCCTCAAAACTAGACACACTAACCTTAAGAACTGTGACAACCAACAAATATTACAATAATTAGCTTAATAATGATCTTTAAATCACAGTACAACAAATAACTAACAATAATGATAAAGCAACAAAAAAAAGTTTAAATGAAGTAAGTAAACAGCAAAACAATGCTCCTATAACAGTAACTGCCTAATTTATTCATGGTGCATGCTGGGCACTCACAAAGCCTTACCTTTTCAACAATGTGAAATGATTTGTTTGGACAACTCTGTTTGACTAGTTGGGACCATAGGCATATATAGACACCCCATAGGACCAGATGCGGCCGCCATGTTGGAACAGTGAACTTGATGTCATTCACCATATTTTCATTCACCTTCTGTGCAGGACTGTTGCATCTTTTGATTATTCAGTGATTACTATGGTGAATGATGTCAAGTAAAGACCGCTACAATATGGCGGATGACTTACATATTGCGGCCTATAGAAACTAATGAGACCTCTATGTGTATATATTTATGGTGTGGGACAACGTTTGAGGTAATTCTGTTTGTGATCCGAATATGAACAAAGGTCTTACTGGTTTGGAACAACATAGTAAAATCATTTGTTGACTAAAACAGACAGTTGTGCAGTAGGGATGGGAAGATTCCCTGATTCGCTCGGTGCATCGTCTTAAAAAGTTAACGATGCGATGCATCGGTTTAAAATGTGTGCATCGGATACAAATTGGCATTTGTATCGAGATGCGTAGTTTCTATCGTATCTGCATCGGTAAAACCTGATTCATTTTTTATAATTATAAGTACACTATACTTATACACATACTATACTTTCATTATTTAGAACGTGGAATTTGTAAAATATGTTGTGCCACTAATAATTATACTAAATATACAGGCAGCACAATGAATCTGACAACACACTTGGAAGCGCTAACACCGTGTGCGTTTGGAGACTCCTCCTCCTCTCTCTCGGATTCAGCTGAACCTGCTACAGTTAGCGGGACGCTGCGTGAGCAAATGATCAAAATTTTTTTCAATCGCAGCTGCCTTAAGCCGGCGGTTTCACACTGCATGCGTCAGCAGGGCGTTCTGTAAGCAGCGCAGAAGCGGTGCGTGCCAATTGTGCTTTCACACTGCCAGCGTTTGTCGCGCGCAGCTGAACTGTGGCTTGCACAAGCTTCTTATTTCTGTCGTATTTTCCAGCATCCTTCTCTGAACACTGTGTGCACTTTAATTTATGTCATTGCCAGCATACTTTGTTATGCTACTGTCTATATTATAGTTTACATAATAAACTTAAGCAAAGTTTTCAATATGTGTATATGAAAAAATAGCACAGCCTGTCAGGAGTAAATATGTCTGACACTTCTCACGTTTTGTATAAGAAATATTAAATTTTGCCAGGCAACAGAAGGCTTGCATGATGCTAGATTGAATAGGTTCAAGAGAAATTTTGGAAAGAATTCCAACAATAAAGTGTATTTGGATTTAATAATTGAATTGAAAAACTCATCTTAAAGCTAACAAATGCCTCTTGTTTTATTCATTTAACAGGCCTTTGAAGTTTGGGCAAAAACTCATGTAAATTATGTGTTTTTGTGGATTTTTTTTCATATGGTGAGTGTGAACTGCTCTTTCAAAGGCAATAACCGACACGACCACCTTTTTTCTTATCCATAAAGACATTCAGCCATACAGTGTTACAGAAAACAAGTGCTCCCAATGCATATTTGTTTTATTGCATCATACTGCATCGAATCGCATTGAATCTAATCGAAATCGGTTTGCACTGCATCGTAACAGAGGTGTATCGTATCGCATTGCATCGCTAGCTGCTTCATGTATCTTTCATGTATCGTATCGCATCGGCCTCAGTTATGGAGATGCACATCCCTATTGTGCAGTATTTGGAGGTAAACTGGCATTTTACTCGCAAAATGAAAAGACAATAGCTTAGTTTGAAAACCTAGCAAGCTACCTTATCCTGTCATGAGGTCTCATAAGTGAATGATTTCAAATACAGAATGAGCAGCGACTCTGCAGACTGCATGCATTTGATCTCAAAGGCGTTTTATTGCCATGTTAGCATGTTGCTAAGCTAACAGCCCAATATTTTGCAAATGTAAATAATAGGTTAAATATATTATTTTTAATTATACATACCTTTTGAGTGTTGAAGAAAATATATTCTTTTTCTATTTAAAGCCATCTTGGATTTATTTCTACACTAAGCCCTTCACAGTGTCACAAAGTTTGCCTTCTCTGCAAAGGATACATGTGAAGTATCGTAAGAGTTAGCAAATGACCTCAGATGCCTTAAAATGGTATGTATGCAATACAGTAACTGAGCAAAAGTGTATTTCTTCATATATCACATTCATTACCTTCAGCCTCTCTCTCTCTTTCACACACACACACAAAGAACCACATATATTCACTTCTCCTCACACTTTCATTTGGCTGGAAGTTGTGGTTTCCACACATCAGTATCCGGTGGTGTCTGTTTGTGTGTCTGAAGGTGTTTGAGGACGTGTCCATTGTGTGCAGCCCGTAATGGAGAACATTAATGATTTAGACCCACAGAGAGGGAGAGAGAGTGGGTGGTTATGGCTTTATAGTTAGCACTGAAACACAGTGGGATATCTATAATCTCTATTGTAGATTTTGGTCAACTGATTGCGATGAATTATGCATTGCTAAAAGCCTCCAGCTTCCATGGTAAATCTCCTTTTTTTCTTCTGTTGTTGTTGTTAAAAGGCTGCACTTGCAACAGCCACTTTATCAAAATCCCTGAATCCCAACATTCTCCTCACTTATTCACTACAACATACAAACACACAGACAAAGACAAACAAACAAGAACCTTAAACCAAACATCGGCCTACTCTATTATAAACTTAAGGTTCTTCAAAACAACCAGCAGAGAGCTCATGCTCTTTTATTATTTTCTATACCTTTCTAAATCCTATATACAGAGGTCAGGCTCTCCTCACACCATCAAGGCTCCTAGACGTCTACTCCAGTCCTCAGTTTGCTCTGCAGTAGTTAGGTGAACTGTAAATCTCAGCTGAAATCCAAAAGTTGGACAGAAACACTCACAATTGCTATTGTGTGCAATTTAGCATCTTCAATTAATCTAGCCCACATGCTTTTGGACTTTGAGCAGAGCACCTGCGGAGAACATGCAATCTCCACACCCTCAGAAAAAAAAACAGTGACCGTCCTGCTGTGAGCCAACACACTGGACATGGCATACTACTTTTTATTTGCATATAAAAATGTATTCTAACCATAGCGTGTTTGGAACACTATGTGTTTCCATATGTTTGGAACATGAAACATAAGCAGAATGAATTTTGTGCAAATTGTTCATAAAACAGTTTTGATGTAAATGTTCGGTATTTTTCAAAATGTTAGTTGGTATGAAAATATGCTGCCCCCAGCAAAGTGCAAATGTTAGGAAAAATAACAACAAAAACATCTGAAAGTACTCATCTGAAAGCCAAACATTGTTATAATGCTATTCAAATTACCATAATAATCAATACTTATGAATATTTAATAAAAATAACAATGTAACTGAAAAATAATAGGTAATTAATTAATTAAATAATAATAACAATAACAAGTAAAACTAACTAACCCTTTGGTTCAATATTTAAATTAAGAATGTCTAAAAGCAGCTACTTAGTTTTCTTTTATTATGATTATTATTATTATTATTTTAGACCACCGCTAGGTATTGTCTGCATAAGCTTAAGTAAAATAACTTCAGAAAATAAAAACGAATAATTTAATAAGTTTAGGCATATGGCCTATTTGTCTCTTTGCTTTGTTTATTTTATGCAATATACTGGAATTCATTAACAAACACATTTAACTATCAAATCTAAGGTTTACAATGTCTCTGTGAACCTGGAGGAGAGGTTAGAAATGGTCCGTTTTATGTGCAAATGACTCCAAAAATACATAAATGAGGCCTATGTGCATGTTAAACTCCATAAAGTGACATCCAATTATAATCTGAAGTTGTTTTGCATTGATTAAAATTTTCATACAATTATAAATTTAGATGTATTAATACGCTTGATGGACTGGCCCTCTGTCCATGGTTGTTTCACTGCCTATTGCCTGAAACACTGGGCTAGTTTCCAAGACCTGTGACCCATCATTGGAGAGTAAATTGATGGATGGTTACATTTAAAAAAATATATATATATATATGAGTATATATATACTATATGAGCATATAGCATGAGTATGACATGTTGTTTCTTATGATACACAGTTGAATGAACTGTGCATTTATATACCACATTTATTGCTGCACACTCAAAGCACTCCTTAACCACCACCGGTTGTCCTCAGGTTTGACGAACTGACAGTGAAGCTGCAGGGCCTCAAGAACTGAGACGCTTAGGAGAAAGGTTAAGCCTTCAAAATTCGAACACAACCATTTAGCAGAGACCACTTCACCTCACACCAAATTAATATTTCAGCATTCAATCTATATTCATTATAGAACACACTGCCTCCGACCGCCTGTTCTGCGGCGCGTACACAAGCTTTTATTTCTTCGTCTTATTTATTTATTTCGTTCCCTGAAGCAAGTCGACATGCTGCAATTATTGCTGACTATTAAAGGGCACTTAAAACATCTCAACCACTGCCACGGGCACAGCAGCGATGTGAATTGAAGAGACTCCTGGATAGGGGCAGGTGGGTCCGATGAGAAATGACAGGCAGAAGTGGGGAGCTTGTGCACTTCAGTTTAACTCTTTAAACGTATCTGCTTGCTCACCTGATTTTCTCTGCCTCTTACCGATCAGGTTTAGATATGATTTATACATGATTGACTTTCAGAGTCCAAAATGGCCCATGTAAAAAAAATATTTATTACATTTTTATAAGATTTCTAAAACATGACATCACAGTCACAGTTAAAATAAAATTATGAAATAAACCTATTCTATACATTAATCCTTTAATGATTTAAAAAAAAAAGCATTTAATCACTGTTTTAAAGTTTTCAAATCAGTCTGTTCTGATATTCCTGACAGAATGATGTAGTTCTGCACAAGCCCCTCTCATGATAGTTGATTGACAAGGCAGTGTTACCTTAGACCCGCCCTGAGTGAGCTGTCATCAGTCTGATACATGCTCACATCTGCTATTTTACATAAAATTACACTTTTATGAATCTCACAAACAGACTATTTTGTTTTTTGATAAACAACATGATACAAAACCTGCATGGCTAATTAAAACATGTGAGCCTTTTTCTTACTTTCTTTTCAGCATTCTTCTCCGTAACAAACTGACGCATGTTTTTGTGCATCTTTTTTTTTGGTTACACATACAAATTCTCAGGTCAGACCGCAACAAAGTTTCTATGATTTTGTGTTTCCTGTATAAAGGGATGTCAATGGAAGAAAAGTATGGTGTGACTGCTCCTTTAAGGACCCTAACAATAGTTTATGAACATAAGTGATAGCTCAAATCATTGAAGGGAGATTTTTTTTGGATTTTGTTTTTAAACATATATGTTAAAAAAAGTTTAAATGTACAGGCTTTTTTCAAATCACACCCCTAGTAAACATTCTGCAAGTCCTCAATGTTTGCCTGCAATTGTAAAATAAACGCTTTTTTCCTCAGCGTTGAACATGTTGATCGTTAAACAGCATAATTCAGAAACATTCTATGCCTACTAAATATGACACCCTATCTTCTGTGTATAGAGGTGTCTCAGATCGGGCAGCAGAGAGTCTCTCACAGTTGAGCTAATCCCTGATCAGTGCAGCAGACAGTGACACAGTGCAGTGTAAGCTGTCTCTGGGGCCTCTTTCTGGAGCCTGTCACAGCTCTTGCATTTAGGTCACCTTTACTACATGCACATTTGCTTTGGCCATCACTTCTGCTCCACTGCCCACTCTAGTACAAGCCACAGCAAGCCGAGTTTAGTTGGCAACTCCCACTGGTTTATTGCTCTGTGTGTGATTGCACGTGTGGGCATTTGTTCTTGGGTGTTATGATTTTTACATATGGATGCAGCGCATTATTCTCTTTAAATTATTTCATGCATGGTTACAATAAATTGTAAAACAATATGCATCATTATATATGAAAATATGCATTAAACTTCGTTCCATGTTGTCAGAGTAAACATACATTTTCAGCATACGTTTATATTTTTGCAGAGAATTCTGAGGCCTTTGGATGAAGAATGCTTAGGGAAAGTTCACCCCAAAATTTACTTACCTTCATGATCACCTTAATGTTATTATTTTTTCCATACAGTATGCATCCTTTCAAGAAATGGTTTGCGATTTCTAACTATTTGACGTGTTGGCAGTCTCATTCGTGGATTTTTGTACAGTCTGTTAGTTGTTTCTTCAAAATATTTTTATTTTGAGATGTCACAGAAGACAATTATACTGGTTTGGAACAAAATGAATGAGTAAATGTTGACAGAATTGTTGTCAGAGCATTAAAATACTTGCGGTTAAATATCTTTGGATAGTGGTTGAAATATTCCACAATGGTTTTCCAAGTGACTTAGGTTCAGCTGCTTACTGAAAATGCCACCGTTTGTCTGTGTGAAGTGATTATGTTAACAATCAAGTGCTAATAAACACTGATAAAATTGTTATAGCCATATAAATCACTCCCCACTCCATCCATCGCTTATAAATTAAACACAGTCCCCACAAACCCAAGAAGCACACGAACATTCACACACACACACTCAGACACACACACACTGTGATATTGTGAGTTACTAAAAGCAGATTATTGATCAATGAGTGAGAGCAGAAGAGGACAGGAAGGGTGAGAGGAGACGGATTAGATGGTTAATCTCCAGAAAATAAAGAAGCCGCCGCCGGATCATCGACCAGGAATGGATGAGTGGAGGAATGAAGTACCTGTTCTAATTATCATGTGAGTGAGAATAGCCATGCAGATCTATAAGTCCAGACACTGTCCAATGCCACTTGGGGCAGACTAATGCTAATATTCACTCAGAAAGAACAGCAGAGTCAATAGACCTCCATTAGTACATAGACACCCCTTTACTCCTCTCCTCTTTTATCTTTCTCGCTCTCGCAAGGCCAAGGAGCCCCTTCTGCACCCATATAAATTTCACCCCCGTCTCTCTGCTTTTCACACACAGTCTTACTCACAAGCACACTAGTCACTCAATTCATTCCCCCATTAGTCTCAAGTTTCAGCACTGCTGTGTGTTGAACATTGATTTTGTCTTTTCTGTCACACTAAGTGAGCAACAGACAGCGGTACTGCAATGGCCCTGCATACAGGTACTTAGTATGAACATATTTGAAACATCAGACCGTAACTTTGTGGCTTCAGTCGATAGTTTATGTTTTTTTTCTAATTTTTTTTGAGAACATCAACATATTCTGTATATGAAAACATATTTGCAAGGCTGATGTCCACTGCTGGTCATCAAATATTTGTGTAGTAGAGATTTTTTTTTTAATTCAGATCACCATTCGACTCCACAAAGTGGTCACTAAACTTCCTGAGGTTTGGAATATACATTCGATTTACATTTTATTCATTTTAGATTAAAATTTAAAATAGGGATGAAGCTGCAAACACTCACATCACACACACACACACACACACAAACAAAACATGGTCTGTATTAGATATAGAACATTATTACAATAAATAATTGAAATATATGCATTAAAACAAATATAATTTAACCGTAACAATATTGAATAATATAAAATATAATATAATACATATTTGCAACTATAAAAAAAAATCTACTTCAACTTTAATATGTACATTTTTCATCATTTCAACTTTAACTAAATTAACATTTCAAGTTTAACTAAAAATAAATCAGAAAATTCTTTCTTCTTTCCGAGTGTATTCATTTGTAACATATATCTAGACTAGGAGTATGTTTTTTGACACTATCAAGCCAAATGAGTGTTATATCTATCAAACTAATTAAGAATATTAAAAATCTAAGTGCACTGAAAATTTGGATGATGTCATGTAATTTCCTGACATCTTTGGTGGAACCTAATGCATAAATCAGACACCCGAGCTCCCCAGATAGTCTAAACACGTTTAGCTTTTCACCCTCTCCACTTTCAACTAACACACAGACGTGCACATAGCAGCAGATAACTTACAATCGGACAGAGAAGCTGTCCTGCTGGTGTTCATGCACACATGCTCCTCCTCCACTCTCTCTGTCTTACTCTTCTGCCTCACAGATCTTCTTTTCCAAAAAGATCATTGTCCACTAACCCCATTCAATTTCCTTAAGCGCCAAGCATTGCCCAGGCCACAGAAGTCTACTAAATTAGTAGATCAATAAGCTATCTGAAACTCTTTGGGGGGTATTGAAAAGCCCTGTTCTCTTCTCCAGTTGCTCATCCTAACGAATAGGATGTTGTTTATGTTGTAATCTGCTGTGTCATGGAGTTCTTGTTACAAGTGTCCCCGTGGACCACTGGCCACTTCAGGGACTCGCTGGCTCACTCTCAAATTCAAATTCATATTGGTTTATTGGCGTAGCATACTTTTTATATATTGCCAAAGAGAAATATAATAAAAGCAAAACAATAACAGGAAGCAAAGAGGAAACAAGAAAACACAGATAAATTGTGTGATTGTGTTTAAAAGATATAGGCTGAGATATAGGCTTACTTTTTTTGCGAAGTTGAGGTCCTTAAAGTGTTTCACAAACAAAATAAACTCTTTCTTATGAATTAATTTAAGACCTAGTGAAAGGAAAATGTCTGTGAAATTGTGTATAGCTACTCTTCTAAACCATACTTCGTATGACTTTGTTAAGGAATAGCTTACCTATTTTGGGTTTAAAGTGCCCCATAATAGGGGCACTTTAAATCTCACGTAGCATAACAACTAGAATGACATGTTCATAAATGGTAACCTTGCTACCTCAATCGCATATAGTAGGTTAGCCAACACAGCCTCATGATCAATTTGTACCTATTCATACGAGGTCCCAAATTCGTACAAATTCGTACGACCTCATTCGTATGGTTTAGAAGCAATCATATAAATTTGTGAGAATAAAAAAGTGAGGTCGTACGAATTTGTATGAATTAGCCACCTTGTAAAATATATACGAATTTCTGTGAGATCAGGTTGGGATCAGATGAGATTGTGGTGAGATTAGATTTCAAATGTCAATTAGGATTGATTTATTTTTTAAAAAAAAAAGTGTTAGCTAGGCTGTATAATGTTATACTACAACTAAAATTAAAACTATGGAAAAACCCTTAAGATAACCTGTGCAAGAAAAAAACATGATTAATTACATGACTAATTGCCACTTTAAATGATTACATCCTTAATTTGTAATTATGATGAGAAAATCGATTCATTTTGCAGCTATAATCATATCTTTCTCTCTTTATCCAATAGGTTTTGTTATATTTTGTTCTTTTCAACTGTAACTCTTTGTTTTGTCCTGTTCTAATGTTATATTTTTCTTGTCTTATCCTCCCCCAGCAACATATTAGGGGCCCTTTGTGCAATGAGTGGTCTTACCCTCAGGCCAGAGACACAACCTCTACTCTCTGTGGACCCCAAACTCCTGCACACACTCTGTCCCAGAAAGTCTGTCAACCCTTTTTCATCTTTTTCAAATCACATTATTTTCAATTCATTTTGACAATTGTTTTTGTTATAATTAAAAAAAAAATTACACTCATTGCTGTGAAGTCAAATATAATGGAATATGTGCTTACATACGCTTCAAACCCAGTTAACGAGTATGTTAAAGCGAATATTTAAAAATTTGGATGATGTCATGTAATTTTGAATATTCTTGGTTGATGACTATTTTACGCAGCCGAATGAGTTAAACAAAGTATGTTCTTATGGAGGTAAATATATGTCAATATGCATACACATGGTAGAATTAGTACAAAAGTTACATTTATAACAATGTTAACGCAAGGTTAACCTACCGTGAGTCTAAAATATAGTGAAGTAATCGCCTCAGCAAAATGAACGGCTAAAGGGACATTGCTTGCTTACAGTATCTAGGGTGCTTTCCTTCAAATCTTCTGCTTTTTCTGCTGCTTGCCTTCCGGTTGCCAATGACAACGACCTCTGTTAGAAAACAGAGAAAGGTCTTGAGGTCAAAGTACTTGGAGGACCCCCAGAAACTCAGGCCACTTCCTAGTCAGGCAGAACGGTACATACACACACACACACACGCGCACACATAAAGTGGAACGATGAAGACAGATGTACAAAGACATGACCACTACCCCCAACTGAGGCTACTTGACCCAGAACTGTGCAGAACAATATGGACAATGAAAGTTCATAACAGAACTTCTGTCCACACTTCTGTCCACTTTAAGTTTTTTTGTGTGTATGCATGCTTACCAGTATGTGTGTATATGAGGTAATAATTAATAGGCCTAAAATATATATATATTATGCAAATATCATACCATATCATATCAAATATTATCATACATAACATTTCCTTGGTGAAAGTTCATTTTGGTTCTATTTGGCAAGTGACTACATAATCACTTCTAAATAGTCAGCCACACCTCTTCCTGTATCAGCTGTCAATCATGCAGACAGCATGTCTGCTTCCAGAGCTCAGGTGCCTTGTGGACTGCTGTTGTCAAGCGCAAGCATCAGAGCACTCGGAAATGTGAGAGTCTCTGGCGGCCGACAGGAGGCCACTTTAGGAGATGCTATCTCGAGGACCCAAACACCCGACACACTCACTAACACACACACACACACACACACACACCTTTATACAGACACTGACACATTTGCACCTACGCGCACACACATAAACATTTGAATGTATACCTGGATGATTCAGCATAAGTTTTAAGGGTTAGAGCCATTAAGTTACATGAACATACATGAACACAAGACCAGAACTTGAAAATAAAATGTTAACCTTGGTTTCTTTGAGATTGTGTCTTTTTAGAACGCTGTTTTGTGTAACATTTGTATATTGGCTTAGAGAATAAATGTAGCCCTTAATGAAATTAAGGAGATTAACCTGTGTTTTAATAGATGTCAGAATAAAAATAAACTATATAAATATGTGTGTGTAATATATCTGTTTCACACGAAAATGTTGTGAAACTCAAGACCATCATTTATTCTACAGTTAAAGGTGCCATCAATCAGTCCTATAGTACAGAGACATCCATAACCCGCTGTAGTCATTGATACCCTTAAACCTGTACATATGGCATGTTCGTGTTGTGGCTTCTTTGATCAGGCCTTAGTTTTAATGGATTTTTCTCCTCGTTTTGGCCATGGGACTAGAGAGGGCAGGGATATAAAATGTAGGGGTGGAAGGTCATTTGAACCTTGTGGTTTTGGAGCAAAGTGCAGGACGACAGAAGGTGTTCTCCCTGTATTGAGACATCACTTTCTCACAGAGACAGGAAGTCTGCTCTCCCCCCTCCCACTTACACATATATGCAGACTCTAGACCATTAACAGATCCCATGCGTTAATGGACAGTATTGTAGCAATTGATGGATGGAGTTAGGTATCCAATACTGAAATCACAGTAATTAGCTTGCCACCTCAGAACCGAATCGGAGTCCCTCCATGGTTGACAAAATGGCTTGAGTGAAGTGGACAGCATCACTTCGGTCCTAAAGGCCCCAAGTGTTTGGTTACTTCAGAACCTTATATGCTGAAATATCAATGTGTTTATGAGCTTGACAGTGTTGGTCTAATAAATTACTACTGGCCAAGATGAAAATAATAAAGTTATGCATCAAAACTAAAATATTCTAAGCAGTGGTCAGCCAGTTATGGCTTTTTCATTATAGTGTCGTATTCAAAACCACATTTCGATTATGTGGTTACATTGACAAAAAACATTCATCTCATTAATGCTTGAGATATTAAGACCTATAAAAAGATTGAATTAAGTGCTTTTCCATGTGTGTGTGAAATGGTTGCATACTGTAAAAGAAATACTGTCACAATATCCAGCAAATTGTCAAAAGTTTCCAAAGTTTTACTGTCTCCAAAAATATGTTCGCCTTCAGTACCTTTATTTTTCCAGATTTTAAAATCCATATTAAATTATACAATATTCATTGAAATCCACATGTACAGTAATGCAACATATCTTAATCTAGGTATTTAGGTTTAGGTATATCAATATTTCAGTATTAACTTTAGGTTCGTCACGTTTTCTTCTTTTAAATGAATTGAATTAGTTGTTTTTCAACTTTGCATTGCTTTACTGTTTCATACTGTTTGGAGAACCATCATTTCAGTGACAGAAAACATTAAAATCTTTTTCTAATTAGTGAACTAATCATCCCAATATCTGTGCAAGTTTTAAAAACGCTCATGTTGTCTGAGAACCTGTATCCGGCGGTTTGTCTCATGAATAAAGCAACATTCGAGACGGGTTTTTTACTAACGTTAAAGTCAATTAGGACGTGTTGTTTATCGTTTCAATTTTCTAGAAATAATTTTGTAATTACATCTATGCTTTGTTATTATTTTTCTTATTGCTGCAATCGAGAGACTATGGCAGAATACTAGAATCTGCAATTGGTTCGTGTGAAAGGAGATTATCCTACAGCGCTTAGCTTGTTTACAAACAGATCATTTAACTGTTATCTAGTAGGTTGCTGTTAACTATCTTTAATGTTATATAATGTTTAAGAAAATTAAACACTTAACCCTAAGGTAAGTCTCTCCTCGCTTCGAGCAAATACAGCCAGTGAACTCTGTTCCATCTCGGAAGAACGATCAAGCTTTAAAACATTAACTAATAATTAGGCCTACTTTTCTTACTTTTTAAACGATTTAGTAGTTATTAGCTGTTTACCACTGCGAGAGAGAAATAAGGACCTCGTTTCCCACGATTTCAACCGCGGCTGAAAAAAACTAAATTAGGTCAAGAATCTGTGCATCACAGAGCTGACGAGCAGGACCCAAATGACAACAGACACCTTCTGAAGTTTCATTATTTCAGTGGAAACTGTACCCTGGCCTAGCTTGACCTCCCCAGAAATAAGAATTTGTAACCGTTGTAATGGCAAAAGCCTTATTTTCAGAGTACAGCCCTAACATAAGCATTTATTACACTCGTCCACACGCAAAATATTTAGATTGTTTAGGCCACGAATTAAAAAGTTTGGAAAATTGGTAAAAAGTGGGACTATTGCTGTTGAGCTCTGACTGACACGTAAATTAATCTCAGCTGTTCATTTTAAAGTTTGCTCCTAGGTAATGAAGTGAATATTTTAAAAAACAATACAGCTGCGTTTAAAATGCACATTTGTAGAACTTTGTAATGCCTTTTCGCGCGAACGTTTGACACTTTAGTTCATTGTTAAGCGATAAATGTCCGAGTTTTTATTAAGAGGGTATAGGTTATCCTCGGGTGGAATAAGCCGCTCGTTGGGGTTTGTAAACCCTGAGACTTATTCCGAGTATAATAGGCTTGGTCATCGGAATTTACTTTGTTTTCCGGTAAGATTTTGTTGGCTTGCTATAGATAATTCCGCAAGAGCATGCGACTCTTAACATTGTTAATGAGACGCACGTGTTTTATAAACACCCGCGAGTCTGACCTAGTTTTCGATGATATTTATAACTGATTCAGTAACTTATCAAAAACGCTTTTAACGTTCTTAAATGGATAAAACCCAACAAGTTACCATAAAAAAAGCCAGGACACAAAGGTATTCTTTTGAAGCAAGTGTAAAACAGAATATTTAATGACACTCTGGTAGTATAGCCTACGTAATTGGCCAGGTTATGCTGAAAACGATAAAAAGGAATAAACATACAAACATGCGTTAAAAGTAAAATAACCAATACATTCACTTAAATACGTTTCAATTGCTCATTTTGAAATTAGAGGGTCATTTAAAATACAAATGCATGCATCAATAATCGATCTTTGGCGGAGATGTAATAATAATAATAATAAAAAATAATAATAGCCTAATAATAATGTAAACAGTAAAACATTTGTGTTATAATGTCCTGCCATGTGAAGACAGTGTGATTGGCACTGGCATTTCTGCCAGTATGCTATGGCTGCTGACTCTGATGCACTGTAATAGGGGTATACTGTGCAGGGTGTTATTATTTAGGCCTATATAAAATTTTGTACAGCATACAATAAATAAAATAGGCTTTTGCATAGAAATACAAGTCAGCTTCTTTACTGACCAATAGCTGAACAGTGTTCTCAGCAAAACACACAAAAGGCCGATAATGCTTGTCAAAATTTGCGTTGGGCCATGTTGTCGGTTTTTGTTATAAGAGCTACTGCGTCCCCCGTGCGAGGGTCTTTTCTAAATCATATATCTCCATCAAACAGGCTGAAATACTTGCTGGCGTTTGAGAAATAAAAGTAAGGCGCGCTACCTCCAGGATACACGACTGGCAGAGGCATTGGAAGCATGCACCTTCCGAGCAGATTATTCTCTTTAGTGTATAAAGCTGGCAGCGGTACCGTCTTTCCAACATCACTGAAATCGCTAGTCGGTCCCTCCAGTTCAGTAGACAGTTGCCTTTTTAATTTATTCCGTCGATTCTGAAACCAGATTTTGACTTGAGTCTCGGTGAGCTGCAAAGAGTTTGCCAAGCACGCGCGCTCCGCGCTGCTCAGATACCGTTTCATGTCAAACGTAGATTCCAGTTGGAAGATCTGTCTCTTTGAAAAGATAGTGCGCGTTTTCTTTTTCGTCATTAGTTTATTCTTCTTGCCGATGTTCTTTTGTTGCCCGTCATCGCAGCTGTCAGCGCTCTCGCTGCGCGTGTCGACTGTTTTGAGCGTGTCCGCCACAGTCCCATCTCCCTCTCTGTTGACTTTATCTGAAAGCCAGTCAGATGCTATTGATATTTGCTCAGAAATTACAGTACAGCTAATAATGCATTATTGCAGATTCGTACCAAAGTTAAAAGCAATATCTTACCAATGGTGTGCAATCTTGCATCTGACCCTTCTTTGCATGGACCCTCGCTCTCTTCTGGATGATGCAGACAGCCATCCCGACACACTACAAGCGATGTCTTTGAATGACAGCTGTCAAAGTTTCTGCTGCTCGACTTGGAGTTGAGGATATTGTCAATGGTGAACTTCAAAGAAGCCGGTCGACATGACGCGTCCTCCTTGCTCATATTCTCCGTTAGATGCGGGGTCTTTGTTGTCCGTGTCTCCTTTTTGCCGTTTCATAAACTAACGTCTCGATTCTCCGAGCACCATCGCTCCACGACGTGTAGTGCTGTTGCGCTCGCCTAGACTGTTAGTCCACTGACCGGAAGAACACTGTTCTCCATCGTTTATTGGTCACGAGAATCAGACTGCGCGGCGGCCAATGGCAGAGGAGGGTGGGAGCTAGAGCTCAGACCTATCCAGACATCTGGCACACATACTTCGATATGTGAACAGCACTGCTTACTATTTTTAATGAGAGCTCTTAAGGAAAGGAAAGAGATTTCAGCTTCTAGTAAGAGGCGCGTATTGTGCCTCTTTGGCCTTCTCCAGCTCCTTTGATGACGCTTGCGGGGTGTCAATTCGAGAACAAAGGGAGGTCAATGTAGCTTAGGCTATGACTTTTTTTCCCCCGAGATGAACTTTCAGTTCCCAATTCCGTTAATTATAGCAAATTTATCGTTAAAATTATGATTTTGCTGCTTGCACTTTATGTGTGCGCGAAATTATTTATAATTAAGAATACACACACACACACACACACACACACACACACACAAATATATATATATATATAAATAATAAATAAAATGTAATATTGACCTAAAAATAAAATAAA
>JAUYWG010000031.1:8875018-8886353 GCA_034779775.1 Enteromius afrohamiltoni
ATATATATATATATATATATATAAAAATGTATAATTTTTTTTTTACATTTCATTTTTTTTTTTTTTTTTTTTGGGGTGTTTGTGGCAGAAAAAGTGTGTAGGCTATTATTATTTTTATTATTATTATTGTTTTGAAATATCTTGGCCGTGCAATGGATAATTATTAGGCTTACAAAAAAATGAACGATGATGGCATTGAGGTTTCCATTAGTGATTTTCTAGCAAAATTGTTATTTCTGGGGCATTTAATAATTGATCTAATTATTGAACACTGAAAGCATTCATGGATGATAATTATGTAATAAATATGATTATTTTACTGAACCTTTAGTCCGTCACCACAATAAGATTTCAATGTCTTTTAAGCATTATGCAGGACTTGCAAATGAACCCGAACTCATTATAAAGTATTGTTATATGATTTTGTATATCTGAATGTAATAAAATAAAGTCCTAAAATTAAAGTTTCATTATTCATAATGTATTCTCATTATTGTTTTTTCTGCTGTTAAAAAGGAAATAAATATGCCTGGTATAGTTGCAGGCCTGAGTATATTATAGGCTTTTCATGGAATTTATTTGTTTATGTAGCCTATAAATTTGGTATTTAAATGGTATTCGTTTAAATTAAGTTATTGGTGTTAATTTTACAAGTTGTGTTCTTTATTATTCTGCACTCGGACTCTCCATGCTTGAAACACACGCAGCCTATCCATTTAAGTGTTTGAGTTTAGTACCACATTTTCTGTTGTGTTGTGTGTGTAGATAGTGCTGCACTGATTTACCGTAAAGTCACAATTTAAAATTAGAAAAGTAAACAAGGTAATCTTGATTACAGTGGAAATATTCTTTCTTGATACATGAATTAGGCCTATGGGTATGAGTCTTGACGTCTTCTTCTAAATAAACAGATCTAACCACATACAGGAAAACAATACTTGCTTTAAAGTGATTTGTTTATTTACATTTATAATGTGAAAAAGTGACAAAACCTACAAATCGGTGGTTCTGAATAAAAATATATTTGCACAAAGCAAGTGTTGCCCTTATATTTACATACAGGTGAGGGCCCCCATGCACAAAAGACTATTATAGACATGTAACAGTGACAATTAACACAGACGTGTCCTTTCTCTTGTGATTTTGTGATAGGTGTTTTCTTTTCTTTGGAAGCAGGAGACATCAGTACTGCAGTTTCCAGCAGGATATGTATAGGCTATATCAGTTATTGCACTTCGTTATTTATAAATGTCCTTGGATCACTTGTCAATATACGTCAGACAATCAGACAAGGCCTGTCATTTGCGATGTCATTAAATTAACTGAATGAGCAAAAGGTAAAGGATAGTTCACTGAATTTGAGAAGCCCATGATTGGTGGCGAGACTTGAGACACGTTAAAACTGAGGGTCGACATGGGTGTCGTTTTGTCGTGGTACAAGATGGGCACCCGTACAATCCGTTGGGAGCTGTGGTTAAAACTAACAGCCTCTAAATCCGCGGCCAGTTGTCTTTTCCATTTGTTTCTGCGGTTCTGGAACCAGATTTTCACCTGTGTCTCGGTCAGGTGCAGGGAGGCCGCGAGGCCGGCGCGCTCAGAGCTGCTGAGGTATCTCTTCATGTCGAAAGTGGACTCTAGCTGGAAGACTTGGCTTCTACTGAACACAGTTCGGGTCTTTTTCTTTCGGGCCGAGCCTTGCTCCGAGGAGTCGGGACCAGAGCGCTCGTTAAAAAGCTGTCGAGCGTCCTCACCCTCATCACCCACACACTCGCTCGTTTTTCGGTCCACTGCTCCATCAGGAAGCTCAGAGGCCACGGGGCTGTTCCTGTCGCTGCGGCAGTGTTCCCTGGAATGGTGGGTTTCTCCTTTTGGACCTGATAAAGCAATGGTCAAACAAATGTGCAAGTGTTTGAGAAAATGCATGTTTATTAAAAAAAGTCATTTAAAAAATCTGAATTTAGGCACGTTTCCATATGTGCAACGCTGTGTGTCTTCGCAGCCAACTCTCTCCCTGTGGCTTTCACAGCGTTACAGAGAATCAGACAGACCGATTGCACTCTTAAGCCTTTAACGAGTTTGGGAAGTCTTTTATTGCTCCGTACTTTCGAGTTGCTTTTGTTGGTTTTACTCAATGAGGCTTAAAACTTATGGGGACCTGCCAGTAGGCTAGCATAATTGATGCTATATCGTTAAAATTAAATATTTAATGTAGTTCAAAATCACAGTTCAAAATAAAAAAAATATATACCATTTTATATTGTTTAACATTATGAGGAGTTTTGAACAATATCCCGCTACTTACTCTCTGAGGTTTCCCGTTCATACCAATCCAGAGGCGACTGTGTGCTCCGACAAATGTCTGTCTTGAATCCCGTGCTGGATGCTTGACTGCACATTTCCCTGCGATGCGCTTTAGTGCCGCCCTTAAGAGCCATCTCTCGCTCCATGCCATCGTTATCCTTTAAAGGACGGGCGGACTTTTCTGTCCTACAAGAGCCAAGTAAATTCTCGATAAAAAACGACGAGCCCCTGGATGTGGTGGAAGTATGTCGCTGTTGGCTTTTGTCATGCATTTCTCCTACAAATATACCAGTCACAGCAATAGCCGGGTGATTCGCGAATAGCCAACTTCTAAGCAAAAAGTAACGAATCCTTCCTCTCCGGATATCCCAGCTCAACCATCGCTTCAGCAGGACGAAATCCTTCGTGCGTCCACGGATCCAGTCCAGAGAGCAGCGGGGCTGTGGTAAAGAAAAATCCAAGTCAAGTAAAATGCTTAACGAGCGGAGGGCATTCTGCTATTGGACGAGCACAATAGCAAATGGGATTACTCGTGAAAGGGTATTACCGGCTCCAATTCGACTTCGCTTTTGATCGTGCCTCAGGGTCGGTGGAACCCCTGTCACAGAGGGCTTTATTTGGGTCAATTAGGGAGCAAATCAAAATACAGACAGTGGTTCAGCGCATCGCGTCAGCCGGGGATCTCGTAGAATCGGATGCTGCTCCGTCTATTGGTCGGATCGGTCGCTACATCACTACGACGTTACAGCAAACGCCACTGTTTGGCGATGAGACAGCCTTCCTCGGGACATCCCAGGATATGTCGTGTTTGCTTAATGCGTTTAAATATGTCAAATAATGTGTTAAGCCACAGTTAAAATATTCGGGATTTTTTGGAGTTATCTGTAAAACACCGAGCTTTATAAATTAAGATTATTTAGGCTGTTTACTGACCCATGAAATTCATTTAAAATTATTAACAGTAGGCTAAATTGTAATTAAAACGTGCCTGGCACTGACAGCACACTAATTGGACAAATACACTGTTGCATTTGGTTTTGTTTAAAACGGAGATTTGATATGCCTATGTGGCATTTTCAAGCCTGTCGTTATAAAATATAAAAACAGAACAATTTGAAATTATTTAGATTATTATTTGGTTAAAAAACATTGATTAGCCTATTAGTTATAAATATATTTTAGGACCCCAAACTGGCACAAAAAAAGTAAGATTGAGTTGTTTGGCCTTAAGCTTAAGCTCTAAAGCATGAAAACATCAGGCTATGTAAAATCTATTTCTTTTACTTTAAAAGTGTAAATAAATAGCTGCCACCTGATTCTTAAAAACGAGCCTTCTTTCATTTGGTGTAACGTCATATTTTTCTCGCTTTAGTTATATTAAATATATTTATCTTAAACTTGGTTTTATAAAAATCATGTGATTTTATCACATGACAGATGTTTTGCAGTTATTTGACTAAACATTTTACAACATCGTTTTTTGGATAGCAAAAATAAAAATCAAATTGCCTACTGCATGAAAATAAAATATAAATATGAAAAAAAAAATTTTATTTATTATTATTCCTATTAATAATTTAATCTAAAATAGGGCTATCTGTGATTTGACGTGTGATCGTTACCGTTTCTGAAGTGCAAATCCTGCGTGTTTTAAATTGATCAAATAACGTTCTGCTTTAAATCCCTAACACGTAAACTTTGACTATTTCAGTAATCATTTAGCGGATACACTTTAATCCTCTCCCGTACTTTTTAATAGCGAGGAATTGAGAACTCTAAATCATGTCATTTGAAATGTGTTAACAGTAAGAGAAGGAGGCTAAACACTTATACGCAAACTTGTATCCTATATCCTGCTTAGCCTAAATATATATTTTCGATTCCAGATTTTTGAAAGTGAGTTTTTTTAATGCAGAAAAAAAAAAAAAATTGACAATACAATTGTTAATAAAACCTATAGTAACATTTACATACTATATGTCAACTGAAAGCAGTAATAACAAGAGAGAGAATATGAAAAAAATAAAAATAAGGACAAGAACGGAAGACCTTGAGGGTGAGACACTTAACTTTCTGAAAGTGAGTTTATGGACGATTTCTTGAAATGTGTGACGTTTTATTTTTTATCTTTGCTGCCTTACTCTGATACCTGTTAAACTTATAATAACATTTTCATATTATTGGGATAGGCCGCATATAGTTTCATATTTATTTCAGAAGTCTTTTTGTTTTTTCTTAAAGTCATACATTAAATTAAATGTTAATAATAATAATATTAATAATACAAAAGCATTAAGCACATAAATAAAATAGCGGATCCAACCATTGCCTATTATGTCAGTTATAGTTTTAACTAAAGTTTAATTACTACATGACGCAGTTATTTCGACTGATGGCCAAAAAAAAAAAAATTATGAAAAAAAGTGTACACAAGCATTTTAAGATTTTCGTTTACATGGACACACAAGCCTGGAATTATAGTTTTCTGTCCCTTAAACTGAAGCGCTAAATATTCTTTTTTTCTTTGTGCTTGTGTTTCTTGTGTTGGTTTTATGGTTTTATTTTTTTATTCAGATTTTCAAAGTTTGCTTGATAAAGAGCATGTTTTTAATTTGCTAAAATTGCCATACTTTATATGCACTACTTGAAAAAACAATGTGTCAACGGAGTGGCGTATATTCCTGCTTGTCTTTTTACAAACGCATATCACAGAGATAAAAGCAGCTGTTGTATTCGTTAACAGTTTATAGTCGTTGTAATGTTTCAGAAAAAAACATAGTCGAGTAAATGAAGCAGCTTTTATGGTTTTTAGATTATGTTTTTTTTTTTTTAATTATTCTTATTATTACCGGAAGATTCATGTTAGTCCAGGTCTTGTACAATGTGCTTGGCATGATACCCTGCAACAGGCAACAACAGCAAAAGCAATATCAGAGGCACTTACTGTAATAAAATTGACTTCAAGTTTGAAAATCCATAGTGTAATTGTAAATTGATTTCTATTACTTTGTGTACAGTGATGTCTGTTTGCCTTTTAAACCATTAACAAAAAACGAACCCGCTCACTGAGGTTTTGATGTAACTTTTTACGTCTCTTCTTTCCCTTCTTTTTGCTTCTTCTTTAGCTTGTGAGTGAGAGGCGAGATTATTTAGCTCATGTTACTGTGTGTACTTCGGCACTCTCTCTGATATGGCACCAAGTCCGACCCCCTGTATGTGAGGGCAGACAGCCCCTGGCTTCATGGGCATGTAACCCTACTGATTCTTATGCAGACTGGCATGGCCTTTTCACACTGGTGACCAGTATCAAGACCTTTAATGCTCCCCTCTCCCTCTCTTTTTTCTCTCTCTTTTACATTTTCTTTCTTAATGCACATTATCTTCCTCCCATTTATTTAACTACCCGTTGCCCTTGTTGTCATTCACTATATGTCACATTTCTTTCCCATCACATGAACTCATCCCTCCCCCATTTGTATCACATCGTGTAACCATGTTTCTTATCTAGTATGGGACACAAAAGTAAACCAGGCCAAAGAAATTGTAATCAAAGAAAAGGTACACTCTAAAAGTGCTGGGCTATTTCTGTAAACACATTGTTGGGTTGTTCGTGCTGGGTCAAATTAATTTTCACCACTGAACCACTGGGTTGGGTTATTTTAACAACTGTTTTATCGTTAAATACACTTAAATATGTACTCGCACAAAGTGTGCGTGCACGCGCGCGCAAAGCTTTATTTCTATGTCCTCGTGAACTAAAGAAATAGGAGGGTAAGTTCAGTTACGGTCTGCATGGCTTTGTAATGGTTTGGAAGACCATTTCGTACTAATATTTATCTTTTATATTTTTTCAAGTATATGTTCGCGACGTGACAAATTCTACGATATGTCCAATAACATTTTTATGTTGAGCATTTTCGCGCTCTTTTTTTCGTCATGTAGCATAACTTAAGCTACATTAGCTAAAACGCTATGCCCCCTAACGTGAAACCACGACATTACTGGTCTGCGATATTATTTGTTACTTAAATCCGGGTTTTTCCTGCCAAAACAAATTTTTGTCACGCCAAAGCCGTATTTGATTGGTTCATCACAGTTAATTTTGGGGAGACACATTTATGCAGCCAAGTGTAAAAGGAAAAGATTTAACAAATCAGGGCTGCGTTTCCCAAAAGCATTGTAAGCCTAAGTTGATCATAGCTCTATTGGTTTCAATGGGTTTACGATGCACTTAGTCTTAGGATGCTTTTGGGAAAAAAATGAATGACCACGTGTAAACAGGCTCTCTGTTGAGAAGTTCTGTGTTCCTAAGCTGCACCCTTGAAGTACTGCCACACCCCTAGTAGCATGTTCAGTTCTACCTCAGCTCATAGCTCCAACTACCCAACCTCATGCCAATTAGACACAGACTTTATTAGATGCACCTGTGGCAACAGCTTGCCCTTTTTGTTGTATGTGGCGTTGTTTTCCCTGCTTGTGCGTAATTGACCATGAAAGTGATTTATTCTGTGACTTAAGTTTGGCCTAAATGTTAATTTTCATGTTTAGTTCCTGTTTAGGCAATATGTTTAATATGTTGTGGTTGCCTTGTACCTTTTTATATAGCATTGTTTACTTTTCCCTTTGTAGAAGCACAAGCACACATGTACATCTATATGCATAAAACCTCCTTGGATGTACAAATAAACTTCCTTAACCTGGTTTGACTAGACTGTACGCAGTACCGTTAACCTGACCCACTGGTTGGGTCTAATAAACAACCCAGCATTCTGGGTCAAACAGTTAAACCCAGCACTTGGGTCAAAACAACCCAGCATGTGTTTTGTCCCATAGTTACTCAGCAGCTGGGTTAAGGTTGTTTTTTTTTTTTAACCCAGCTTTTTTTAGAGTGTATGGTCTTCTGCTGTGCCTTCACCTCAGCCTCTGTTTGGTAAGCTTCTTGTGTATTTTCCTCTGGGCATGGTATGATGGTTCAGTCTAAGCTCTTTTCAGGGCTGTACTTCATGAATCAAGGGTATCAAAAGGCTAAAAGACAGATTAGCATATGACCCATTTCATGTGGATTCTCCATCCAACCTGTCACTCAGTTACATCTTGAAACAGAATCGAAATGTGATTTAACACTATGCAATCTTTAGTCTCCTAGTAATCCAGCCTGTATATGACTATAATGCTTCCACAGCCGGGTCATTTTGCAAGATTTATGTACCAGATAAAAAATACTGCATATTTTACATAAAATGTTGCATAAATGCATCTTTAATGCCACATGGTTTGCATGCATGCAGGTATACCACAATTAACACCTTCATAATTAGTATTCCAGTTAGTATCCCCAACCATGTTTAATTAATGATTTTTTTATTATTATTATTATCTAAAACCATTAAATTAAGTATCTTTAAAAACTTCAGTTTGCCCAGTTATGTTAAAATATGATCTAAATTGTGATTTTTCTAGAAATGACATTATTTCTTCAAATGGAAATCCACTCCAAGAACAAATAAGTAATAGTAATAAACGTCTGTCTTTTTTTTAGAAGACTATGCAAAACATGTCTAACTTTTTGTCTCTGTTTGATATAAAAATAGATTGTATGTATCTATTAAAATTCTCTTTATGAATGTTAATCTTTCTTTCTTTTAGTAAAAAGTTATACATTGCACTGTAAAAAGTCATGTAACACTATGTGAAATTATATTTTCTCCCTTTGACAACACACAATAAAATCTCGCTTTTCTTTTTTTCTTCTCAAAAAAATCTGCACACTCCAGAATCTAAAAAGATACAAAAGCTGTCACTAGGGTGGTACTTTTTCAAAAGGTACATGTTTGTACCTAAAGGGTCCATTTTGGTACCTTAAAGGTACATTTTAGTACTTGATGTGTACATATTTGAACCTAATAGGTACAAAAGTGTACCTTTTGAAAAGGTACTGTCCCAGTGAATGCTTTTGTACCTTTATTTCTGAGAGTATATTAATAACCGTATAGGAATGACCTGGCCTCCTCCTTCTGCTCTGTCTTGTAATCAAGTAGAGTGTCAATCTGAACACTCTACATCTGTCTTGGCTTTGAAGGGGGTGGTTTACAGGGTGACTACAAACCCCATCTGTTGGTGGTGTTACAGTAATGCAGGTAAAAAATGTGTAATTGTAGTTTATCTCAGTTCTTTTCCTGGACATGGGTCATGGGCACACTGGCAGAAGAATACTCTTTACATGCAAAGTCTACATTTCAGGCATTCCTCATAAGCAGAATATCAAAGAGGGAACAAGTATGCTAAAAGAATGCAGAACCATCCAGGCATTTATGTTACTCTGCTTACTAGTGCGTAACACACCCTAGGCTGTTGAGTATCTTAGTTTGGCAGGAGGTGTGTGTGCGGGGCAGGGTTCACCAATGTGTATTGGCTCCTGTCTGTAGCGTTAATGGTTTTTAGTGTTTTAAGAATAAGGCAGTTCAACTTAACAGAAACTTCTGTCTCTGTTTTGCACAAACCTTGAATGTTTTTAATAATGATCAGAGAAGAATGGTGCTAAATCCACTTCAAAACTTTAACATTCAGTGACAAATATATGAAAAATATATAAAACTAAATTAAAACGTATTAGAAAATCACTTTTGTTCATTTTGGTTCCTTTTATTATGTTTTAATTTAAATGAATATATTTTGTAGGACATTTTACATCCTGAACTAATGTCAAATATTTATATTATTGATATAATTTTATAAAACACATTATTTTATAAATTATGTTTAGAAATAACGTTTTTCTTAATTTCTTTGCATGACTTTGAGCATATCCCATCGCAAGTTGTGTTTTTTTTTTAACAGTGACAATAAACAGCAATTGTTTGCTTAAGTCTTTTTTCAACATGTTTCTGCATTAAAGCTAAAGTGACGGAAAATAATAATAATAATACAATAAATAATAATAAGGTAAATACGATTATAACATTCATTTAAAGATTAAACCACACCTCAGGAGTTTGTTTCCCTATTTAGGATATCAATGTACAGTATCATTATTTTGACTATTATGCCCTTCGAAAAATACAGTTAGAAATCAGAAACATGTTTAGTATAGAGGTTTATTTAAATCCCTGTATATATGAAATTAACCTAATAGTTAAAATAAAAAAATACACATCATGTCACTGACCCTTGCAACAAATATAAAATGAATATTCAGAAGTTCAATTAAAAACAATTCAGCAATGGCTATCTGCAACGTCTCTTTTGAAGAATAAATGTTAAACCTAAGAAGAAATTATGTGACAAGAGTCTGCACAGACAGGGACTCTCTTCGATAAACTTGATAATCAATTGCAGTGTTTTTGCAAAGATTAAAGATTAGTTTTCACACCAGCCAAGTTCAGGACTCGTGGTGTGTTGTTGCAGTAATGTTGGTCTGTATGCTCGGCTGAAGCTACGGATGGCATGTATGATGTTGTGTACAGACTAAAGTTCATTCAGTCATGACTTTTGTATGATCGTTAAGGACTGTTTACTGTTTTCTATAAAAGACAGTAGCCCGGGTTCAGGCTCACCCTGCTATGCTTCTGTTGCGGAGACCCTTCATTTGACCCATTAAACTCCACATTGACATCAGACACATTTAAGGTCCAGGCATCTGCTGTCGCTCTTTAGTTGTGCGGTCAGGCCGAACGCCCTCGTGGTCTCTACGGTCTGAACCTGGATTGAGTCGTCACCGTGAAATTGGACTTGATATATGGGAGGAGGCACAGCTGAAGTTTTTGTGCTGACTTGCCTCTGTGGTTAATACAGCATCAGTTTGCAATTGTCTGAAACAAAGGCTTAATGAAGAACCTGGTCAAAAAGCAGAATTTGTATTAAAAGGGAATGTACAGTATAACAGAGTTTGATTATTGTACACGCATGACATTTAACCATGCATAACTAAAGTAATTTTTAATCTGTGATTTTTTTTTTTTTTTTTTGTGATGGTATGTGATAGTATTTTTATAATCCTCCATACAGCATGTTTATCCGTCTTTAACATGTATTGAGGTCACGTATTAAGATTTATGTGTGCAAGGAATGTTACTCAGAAGTCATTGTTCTGTATCTGAATCTAAAACAGTAAGATTGTTCATTCTTCATCGGTTTGTGTGTAAGCTGATTGTAATGCAAATATATGGAGACATAATAAGCATTGGACATACACAACATAACACGGATGATTTCACACATCCTCCAAAATATATTACGTTTTTTAAATTTAATTTTAAATTTTGTGTTTGTTTTTTTTTTACTCTTTACTACACCTTCTGGTACATAATTATTTTACAGAAGAGTAAAATAGTAGCATAATAACAGTCAATGTATGGTTTTTGTATGGTAAGTTAAGCTTGGCCTAAAATGTCAGTTTATCTTCTTTATCAGCTGGAGGTTTTTAATGAAGAATGCCTGTTTGTTTAACCTCTTCATGCTACGTTGCCCCCTGTCAACCCCAGCTTGTCATGCTGCCACAAATGGTGAAGGCAGCATGACGAGGTGAAGATGTAAGGTTTTTAAATGCAGTTCAGACCAAACTAAAATTCCACTGCTTAAAGACTCAGAAAGGTGGGTATAAATAAAATAAAATAAATAAAATATGTATATAGGATGGCTGTATAGCAACAGCTACTTGTTTAAAGTATAACAGTTTTGACTAAGCTAGCAGTCAGAATTTATCATTCAGATTTGAAATGTTGTGCTCTTGGCTGGGTTTGCCTTTTGTTTCAGAGACAAAGTGTTGACATTAAGAGATGTAAGCAAATGCAAAAGAAAAAAAGTCTATTGTAATTACAAGAAAAAAGTATGGGTACAAATTATTTTACAGTATTACAGCTGAAATAATGTGCTTATTTACAATTAGATCGTTTTAAAGGATTTGATAGTTAATGCCATTTTGCATCACACTTTGGAATAAGAAAGAATTTAGAGAAAACCCCACTATACTGTTTCATAGAGAATTTATCAAATATTTCAAGCATTGTGTGTGTTCAGCTAAAGTTTTGCTTTCTTA
>JAUYWG010000031.1:8886417-8897482 GCA_034779775.1 Enteromius afrohamiltoni
TATATACACACACACATATCAAGCAGATCAGCACATGAACATGAATACTCAAAAACCTATTGCAGAGCTTTTAATCTAAACCACATGTACAATAAATGCCTTTTGATGTTAAATATTAATATGGAGACACTTGTACTTTAAGATCGACTTTGAGCGTGTGTTGTCATTTTTCATGTCTGATTTATCATCCCAAGCCCAGGTTCTGATTTCTGAGTCCATCTCCTTGACTGAGTTTATTTAATCTGACAATTAACTGGTTGTTGCATGGGGAGATGCAGTGCACGCTTGAACTGCTGCTGGATGAAGGGATCGCGTGAGAAAGGAGAAAGAGGACACAGAGAATGTGCAACGTGAAGACGAAAGGTCGTACCTACAGCTCTCTTACGGTTAATTAGCTTATAGCTCTTTAATTTTCATTTTTGACACCACATGACCTCAACAGACAATAGTTTTTCCAGAACAAGTTATTGTAAGTTAAGTTTTAAATCCAGGTTAGAAGTTTCCAAGACCAAGAACATCTGTATATTGACTAATATGTAACATCTCTTTTTGAGAAGAAAAAGGAGGCTCTTAAATGTCAGGAGGAATCCTCTTTCAGTCGCCAAGTCAAAAATTAATGGGCAAGCTTATTCAGAAAGACAGAAGAAATGACATTACCTCACCGTATTAGGGGGCTTGATGGTGAATCAGTATAATACATAAAGAGGAACCAAGTCGTTCCTCCATCACTGCTTCTTGGGGATGGATTGCTCATGCCTGGCCAGCCTAACTGTGGTAATTGGTGAGCCTGTTTGGGGAGTGGTGATTAAAGATGGATGTGGGGAGTGGAGGCAGGACTGGGTTAACAGAAAGCGACAGAAAAGATGAAAGGCAGTGGTATTAATGCGTTGCCCAGAGGAGAGGAGCCAGCCTGGAGACGCTTGTTTTTCACTCTGTTTGTCACGCAAGTTTCCTGCCCCGCCCAGTTTGGTCTCTGATAGGCCACTCCCATCTCACTCTTTTTCTTTCTGGATCTTCTCACACAGCTTTGCACTGAACTTCTTGCCCTGTTTCTTTTGGTTTTGTGCGTGTCGCTCTGTCTACTTCTCTCGTCTTACGTATGTGTGTAGCTCTCTGCTTATCCATCCAACATCATATCTGTGCGAATCCTCTGCTTCCATCTTCATCTCTCCCAGCTTGTCATTTGTCTAGAATGTAAATTATTATATATATATATATATATATATTTATTGTTCGCCATGTAGGTCAGACAATCATAACAACTTCTGGTTCAAATGCGCTTTAAGTGATTTTAATTGATGAGAATGGAAAAACTTTAACATAACTTCCATCTTAGGCTCACCGTTTTCTTTCTCTCTGTATAATGTTACTAAAGTAGCTTAGGTAGGTAGACTTGCCTTTTAAGGGCCTCTTGGGCACAAATGATCTAATCATCGAATCTTTTATTTATTTCACTGTTGACATTTAAAAATGTAGTAAAATATTAAACAATGAAAATCCAAATAATATATTAAAATAATAATAATAATAAATTCAGACTTCAAGCTTCCAAAACAACAATAAATTGTCATCAGTCTTTTCATTTCATTTCATTTTTTTTCCCAATTCAGAATATCTGCAGTGAACGATTTTGTGTTTTTAATAATCTTAATTCCAGGAAATAATTTCATGGGCAAGCATTACATGGACAACACTAAATAATAATAATAAAACCTATTTTAGGACAACATTTTTAGAAATTTAAGCTGTCTCGTTCGGGCCACAGTATTTTTCATCTCCTCAGATCTTCTTTAAGGTAATACTTTTTTTCCTTTTAAATGTTAAAATTTGTTATGTGTTACATTTATTAAATATAGATATAATTTAGTATATTAGCACACACAAAAAAAGTTAATTGATAGTATACACATTGCACACATAGATACACATTTTATTTATAGAAATATTCATTTGTTATTGTTTTCATTTGTTAAGTCATACTGTGTGTTTTTCTTTCACATTAAGCATTTTTTAAGTAATAAATTATGCTGACTACATGCAAGTAACCCCAAGTAATCCTAACCCTAACCATTTAGTAAGCACATGGTGTTAATTAATGTTACTTGGTACTTAAATGTATAAATATACTGTAACAGAGACACCTTAAACCAAAGCTTGATTACATGTGAATAATAGATATTTTGTTCCTCTCAATTTCTATGTGGTTTTTATTTTATTTATTGATTTATTTATTTTTTTGTTGTTTATTGATAAATGTTTCTAGTGTAAATTGAATTTTGTTGCCAGGTCTTAATTTCAGGTAGCTTCGGGTCATACTGGCATTATAGCAGTATCAGCTTAAAACATACGTTTTGTTCTGTAAAATTTAAACACATAATTTTTTTCTTCCTTCATTGTCTTTACCTTAACTAGATTATTAAATGATTTATATGAAATTGTAAATAATTTCAATTATAAATAATTAACAATAAACCTATTTTTAAATAAAACCTGCACTCGAATCCATGCTTTCCTTATGCTTACAATAGACCTTATTAAAGGAGCATTTTCCTTGGGGAAAAAAATCATTAGCTTCATCTTGGTGCTACTTTTCATCTGTCATTTAGTGAGGTGTAGATTCTGTGCAACAATTTTCCATTTCATTTTTCAGAAGGAAAATTGTAGCCGTATATATCAAAGTGTGGTAAGTGCTGTCATTAGTCAAACACGGCAGAGCCTCTGTTCTCTCTGATTTTGAGGCCGGCGTGCAGAGGTCTCCATGAGGTATGGATGTTGTCAGCTTGTATTTCCTCAGTATGACCTTTGGTGCTTGTGTGGGGTCACTGAACACTATTATTTCCTCTGCTCACATGCAGAGACTCTGTCTCGAATATCAGAAGATATCGGGATAAACGGGAAATACAAATCATTCATTCTGAAGAAGATCACTGCAGTGGCAGTATCAACTCATTCTAGGTGAATTCATTCTACTTTTCTGCTTTCTGTACTTTCTTTGCTTTTTTTTTTCCTCTAAAAATATTTTATTTATTTATTTTTAGAGGAATTAACTGAACTAGTACATTTTGAAAATATTCATAAAATGTAAATGATATAGAAAAATTTCGATACAATGCATTTTGAAAGAGGTTAATGAGTTTAAGTAGACTCTTCTTACGGATGAAAAGTTTTTGTTTTGAGAATATGTTATATAAAATGCAGTGAGACAGGAAACTTTAAGATTAATTATATTTATGAAAAATGGTTTAAAAATCTAACAAATCTAGAATGATTTTATTTTCAACTTTTAGCAGTTTTTCCTCTATTTATTTATTTCCTATGGTTATTTTCTATCAGTGTATATAATAATAGCAGTAAGCATTTACATGGATGATATCGATATTTTTAAGAATGAACGGAAAATGCTTGCTTGTTATAATGTTAGGTAAATATCATTTTGGGTTTTTATGTGTATTGTATCTACAAAACCATAGAAAACATGGTTTTGCTTTACCTTGGAGTGTTCTGTCAATTGCTGTTAGATGTCTTTGTATACCATTAGAAACTTGTAGAAATGTATATGATATATTTAGATCAATATTGCATAAATGTTACAGACTATTTAAAAGTATTCATATTTGCTATATATTGCTCAAACAAGAGTTTGAGATTTTAATGCAATACAGCCATAACAGCATACAAAATACTTACACCGTAAATGTTATCTGCAGAATCTTTTATTAATGATTTATTTATCGTTTAATAATGTGTAATTCCATTTTTTTTCTAGCTATTGTTTAAATTTTGATATTTGATTTTTAAAATAGCCCGTTAGCTGTTAATATTAAGTGAACGGCCAACCAACTCTAAACCCGTTTTACAACATTGAACCGAGTGTAGACTGTAGTTGCATTGTGTAAAATCAACCAGGAGAGGGCAACACAGTCCTTCAAAACAAATGTCACTTATTCTCGTTCGTGGCGTTCTTTCTTATCTGACTCTAAGCAGCTGTAGACGGGGAAAATGCTTACATTAATAGCTACTGAATTGCTTCTGTATTTTTCGACTGAAAAGATATTGTTAGACACGGTGCTGTTCCGTGAGCATATAATTAATTAATTTCATTAAATCATTGCAAGCATTAATGAATTAAGCAGTTAACCAATTAACTGAAATAAACACATTACATTGATGCATTCCCATTCTGCCTTCTGGGGCCTGTACGATGAAGCTGGTTTAGCTGGTTTGCACCAGTCCTGGGTTTTAGGTACCATGAAATTGGTTTGGCTTTTAGCAGTGTTCATCGCCATTGTAACTTACACTACACAGATAACCTGCTCCAGGGCAGGTTATGTTCTGGGGTACAGATCTCACACTAAAACTTGACCAATCAGCTTCAAGCAAAGTGACATGTGTCTGATGCAATAAAGCCACATAGCTACATAGTAAAACATTTTTAAAGATAAAATCATCTAATCCTTAGAGATTATTACTTTTTATAATTAGTTTATACAATTATCTCCTTAATCCTTTACACAAGCCAGCTTCGTTTTATAGTAATTAAGCTTTTATTTGAAATTAATATAAACATATAGTTATATAGACAATATAAAATATAAAGAAGTTTTAGGATCAATAGTATAGATTTAGTATAGAAGTGTTTTACCCATAGTGTTTTAGCATTATATTATCAACTTTATAAAGTATCTTTACAACTTACTTGCACATGTTTTCTTTAGGTTTTCCTCTTTCATGAATAGATTGTTTCTTCTAGCTTGCTTATTGCTGATGTCTCACTTTCATGTCCATGTGCTACATTAACTCAGGATCAAGCCAGAGTTGACAGTGAAAGTTGATGACTAGCTTCATGGTACCAACAAAACCAGGATGGAGTGGTTTTGGTTTTGTCAACTCAAAACTAATCCTGTAACTCCGAGTTTGTTTAGCCACCATCATGGAACAGGCCCCTGTTGTCTTCATAAACATGCCCGCTCAAAATATTCCTGTGTCGACTATAAGATACAGATCCTACCAGGAATATAACAATAGGCCAAGTTTTTCAAGTCAGGGTGTTAAAGGGTCATGAAACCCCCGTTTTAGAGGCGCTTTTCACACATACGGTTTGAAAAACTTTCTGAAAAGGGGCGTTGTTCACTGCGGAGATTGTATAAAATGGGGAGTTACAATAAGTGAATAAACACTGCTAATTTCCACACAGCCGCTGTAATCACATGTTGTTGATTCTGATTTAAAGGAGAGATTTTGCTTTCATTTTTAAGTGGTAATTTAAAGCTTTCTATAGATATATCTTTCATTACTTTTTTGCGGAGTTTCGGTTCAGTTTTTGTGAAGTGCTCCTGTTTAAGGCTAGAATGCAGTACGCGCATCATGTTTGCTTTGTTTATTTTATAAAATACAATTATATTGTCAGTGCAAACAAGTAAAAGTAGACCATTTACAGTTCCGAATTATGTGTTACTCTGACCTTTGTCAGAGAAAATGATGGCGTGTATAGGCTATTTTGTTTCCACTGAAAAAAAAAAACGCTAGTGATTGCGCTGGTGATGTACTGCAGAGAGTTTCGGAACTAACTTCATCATATCGCACATTTATTATTACAGCACAGGTTTGCTGTATTGAGCAAGCGGAACGGAGACTTCAGAAAGCAAACTCGACTCTTGTCGCGTAACGAAAACAACACTTTGTGTTTTTGCACTGAACACGAGTCATGACTCATAAACAACAACGAGGGTCAACATGAACTAGTGACACGAAAGCTCATGCAAAGCACGAAGCAGTGATTGAATTAGACGAGTCCTTTGTCATGTGTAACGTTACACTGCTCATTAATAATGCTTAAAACGGGGCTTAACCCGATGACTTAAATAAGTACCGCACAAGCCACGCAGCCAATGAGCGCTAAAAAACCCTGCGTCTACGTCACGGGTCTCAAACATAACTTTCAAAACCAAATGCACGAAATGGTCACAAGAAGCGTCCAGTTTCCAATTTGTAACATATTTCGTGACAGCTATTACTGTTTTAAGCAATGTACAACATGCATATTAACATCTCAAAAAATTTCATGACCCTATAATAAGGTTTCTGACATCAGGTGTCAGTTATTAAGATAATTTCCTTGACTGTTAAATTAGAGTAGGCTAAACAATGCTAGCTATCAAGTGTGTTGACATTATTAGTCCTGTGAAGACCTACTTGTCGAGCTTGGAACTGCGTCTTAAGAGTCAAGAAGAAACACACATCAAGGTCTAATACCGGATCAGTCTTTTGCTCTGATCCTAAATGTCCTAAATCCTGAAATCCCTTCATTTTATATACATCCTAAGTGGGTGGCGCTGTTGTCTAAAAAATGCTTTGCAGTGACATTTCCTGGAAGACAGACAGAATTAATCACAGAGAGACATTTGTTAGATGTGGTATGTTTCACGGGTTTTCAGTTTTAGCAGAGACTATGCAAAAGTAGATTGTTTTGCCTTTGCTTTAGTGCCTTGTCACAGATTATTAAGATTTTTCATATAGTCAGTGATTATTGGGGCCATTGAAATGCAGTGTGTGTGTAGTTGCCTCATCTTACATCACCTATCAATCAATTAGCCTATAATTCATAAAACCCGGAAACCTGCAAAAAATAGAGGGGATTCTGAGAAAATGGTATTCATTAAAAACAATATTGCAATCATTGATCAGGATATCTCTGGCAGTCTTGTCAGTGAGACAAAGCACGTGTATTTGAATGGCTTTTATATGAATCTGCTAATCACTTGCATAGTAAGTGTTTTATCAATAAACTTACACTGAATAAATCATGAAATATTTATTCACAAGAATCACCAACCATATATTTCCACACTGGATGTGCTTATTCCATCACTCTCTTTCTCTCTTTGAGAGTCATTTGTAGTCATGGGCACTCCACAGTCATCAGAACAGACAGAAGGAAAGAAGCAAATATTTAATATCCCTAGGTGTATATTATTAAGGTGTATTGGATGCACACATGTTCAGTCCTCACTGCATTTCCTTCTCCAGTCATTTATTTTTCCTCTAACCTACCACAAAACGGTATCAGTCATAGTTAAAAAGGGGTTCACTCATAGTAAGTGCACATGGCAAAACAGCAGAAGTGGGCAAGCCTTTTACCCTGAGAGACCTTATCAAATCTTTTTTGCAATGGGACATTACTTTGTAGACTGCAGGAGTGTAAAATATCTTGGTACTAACAATACAATGGATAACCAATAGACAGTTGTAATATTTACCATAAACAGTGCAGAGCACAACATTATTTGAAATTACAAGGCACTTCATTGTGACTTTGACCCTCGGGTTCACAGACAAGGCTTAAGCTTAGTCCTAGACTAAATATAAATCTGAGCTGTTCCAACTCAAAGAAACTTTCATGAACTGTTCTTAAAACATGTCAGTGCCTTCGTTTTGTTCTAAGATGCACACCAGTAATGCTTTTTTCAAAGGCGTGTTTATAAAATTACTTAAATGTCCTAACTGAACTATGGCCTAATCCTGGTTTAGACTAAGCCCTGTCTGTGAAACTGGGCCTGAATTTCTCGGCCAAACAATAAGGCATAATTAAATGCTGTAATGTGAGAAAACTATTTTGAAATATTGAAAAATAGTCTGACAATTCATATTGTGTAAACAGACAACAAAAGCCTTTTAATCAGAAGGAATAAAAGAACCGGTGTGCTCTGACATTTGATAAAGAACAGAAGGCTAATGAAGGTGTGGAACAAAGAGCATTTTTTCCAACCGTATTTACGCAATCACTGTAGTGAATCTTTCATGTCAACAGAACTGTAGCTTCATCAAAGATGTCTCTGCTTGAGAAAACCCTTCATGAGAGCGTTTGGCACAGTTAGAGTTGGAATGTAATTTGAGATTGAAATTTATACTCAAAGCCAGAAAATGATTCTTAATGCTATTTTTCAATTGATTATCTTTTAAAGTAAAGTCTCATCTCGACAAATAGAAAAAAATCTGCTCTTTTTGGAAACACTCATGGTAGTCAACACCCAACACACACACACACACAAAAGTTTTGTTGAGAATTAAAGATGACAGCTTTTCTGAAGCCTGGAAGAGAACTTTAATGCTCAGCAGGCTCTCGGTTCTGTCCATCGCCGAAACTTCAACATAGAATGGAATTTCACCAATAAAGATAATATATTCTGCTGCTGGCTTGCAAGAGCACTGCAAAATCATTTTGCTTTTTAAAGATGAACAGTATTGCAGATTCTCTCAGAAACTCCAACTAGAAACTTACAGAGGTGGGGAGACTTTTCACCTTCCCATCTGTCAGTCGACAGGAATGATTTATTGACATTTCAGTAGATAAAAGAAAGGATTTAGGTGTGTGTATGACGTAAGGACTTTTCTAGTCTCCATGGAGATAAACCTCCAACTATGTTGCAGGTATTTTTTTCCTTTTGGTCAGTTAAAATAAAAAAAAAAAAACGGTTCTGTTCATTACCCAAAGTGGTGATAATGTTATCCCTAATAATCTGTTAACTATCCTTAAGGCACTGCAAACCAATATGTGCCGATTATCCGCTGTGATGCAAACGGATTTGGATTTGTTGGATTAATTTCTTCTTATAGTGCCTGGTAAGTGTGTGTGTGTGTCATAGGAATTAAATGCAATGACAGCTTCTTTAGACTAATTAGACAGGAGCCTTATCTGCGGCCTTTTAATGAAAATGCCATTCAGGATGCTGTCAACTTTTTAGAGAGAATTATGACTGACTTTCGTTTTTAACAGACAGCACTGCACTTCTGTTGGTGCACTAGACTAGTCAAATGTAAGTAGCCCACATTTAGCTAAAGCATGTAATTTAAAATCACTATACAGGCTGTCAAAGCTATTATAAAAGATCAGAATCAGAAGCTGTGACTAGAATTGTAAAAAAATAACTTTTATTACTATCTAGTATTTTATTATTAGTATTTCTGTGTCATAGTTTAGTAGTCAGGTCACTGGTCAGGGCCATTTTAAGGGTTGTTTTAATCACTTGAGATGGAATTCTTTCTATTGCACCAAATTGTTTACTCCCTAAAAAGTCCCACAATGCAATTCAGTTTAAATGATATTCTGATTCCCAACCTAAAGAGCTGATTGAGATGCACCCTATGTGTTACTGCTGACAGGTTTCAAGCATCATCTCTCGTTTTATTCTCTCGTTGTATTTTGTTGACTGGTGAACTGTTTAGAAGAGGTTATCAAGGGAACAGCTGCTTTTTTATCATTAATTTACTTGTTTACTTGCACCATAAAATTCAACCATATTTTACACAAGAACAAAACTCTCTTGTGTTCTTCCGGTTAATGTGTTCGTCTAGGAGCTCAAATCTCTCTAAAACTCTGGAGTATGTGCTGAATGTGAGAGATAAAAAGTTATCAGTGAACAAGCATCTCAATACAAATCCTGCTTCTCTTGAGTGTTACACTGAGGCAGTTAAAGACTTCAAAAAGTTTTCTTGGACAGAATGGATAGAATATAAATCGGCCTCACTGTTCTCTTGCAATTCATCACAACAAATCTGGGACACTTCAAGAGGATAAAACCAAATGGATATAATCCATATTTACTTTGAGCTTTCGACCCCCTACAGCTACAGTTAGATTTAAAATGTGTTCACCATATCCCCCAAAGCTACATGATGTTTAGATCTTTGAGTCCATTCAAATAGATCATGTACCATAGTATTACAATGTTAATATCATGGTAATACCATTCTGTACAATGGTATCCCTAGTAATAAAAAAGTATATTTAAAATTCAAAATACTGACATACCACTTAAGACCTACTTATAGTAAAGTAAAAAAGTTTTGGGCTTCTACTTGTGTACAATGCATATTTCTCATTATTAAACCTAAAATGGTTTTAATGTCAATGATGAGGATTGTGTGATCTTTGAATAATATCTGTTTTTATATGCAAATGTTTAACCTGGAGCATACTTGCAATAGTTTCACTTTAGTACAATCAAATATACTTTAGTATACTTATAGTATTTTTAGGTGGACCTCAATTTCAATTTCACACAATTAAAGTGCATTCATAAATTAGTCATTCCAGTTTAGTAGACTTAAAGTACAATTACAGGGTGTTTTTATTAACTACATAAATATGTAAGTGTATTTATAGTATACTTAGTATAAAATACATATGTTTTTCAGTAGGAATATAGAACCATTGTAAAATTATTACATTCTATTTATGTGCCATGGTAAAATGGTTACTATAAATTATTACATTATTAGTAAACATGTATTACTTTGTAAGTATTTCCACAGTCTGTAGCAGGAATTTGAAATTCGGAAATGCTCCTACACATGTTTTTCAGTTATTTAAATCTTATGTTAAAAATAAAACAGAAAAGCTGTTTTTGTGGAACTGTGTTGTTTGTATCCTCCCACAAAACCATTTCTGTGTCACTTCTATGCCAAGGAGCCCAAACTTAAAACCTCTTGACCTTCAAAGAGTTTTCAGATGTATGTGTGTGTGTATTTTTCTGCTGCTGTGTGGGATGCTGTGACCCTATGATGCAAGTTTTGGGTGAGTTAAGTGCCTTGGTGCTGTGGAGGAGAACGACCGATGTTTTCTGTTGCTTCATTGCATCCGTTTTATTAGCTTGTCAAACATTTAAGATGTAACTTTATATCTTTAAAGCATTTTATTATCAAACCAGAGAACAACAGAAATATTATATATTTTATACATTTTATATATTTTTTAAATATTTTTTTCTATCACAAAGAAAGAGCAGCTTAAAGAGCAAGCTTTTTATAATTTAATAATGTAACATGTCATGATTTATTTTCTTTGTCTTCTTATTTTTTATTTATCCAGGAAAAGCCCATTGAGATTAAAAATCTCTTTTTACAAGGGAGACCTGGGGCCTATTTCTGAAAGGAGGTTCAAAAACTTGAACTCTGAGTTGATCAACCCAGAGATTAAAAACTCAGAGAGTTGAGTAAGATCAATCAACTCTGAGTAGACTAACTCAGAGTTAAGCGTGTCTCAAAAGCCATTATCAATGGAGCGCAG
>JAUYWG010000031.1:8897582-8919430 GCA_034779775.1 Enteromius afrohamiltoni
GGCTTGAGTTACCCTGCTTTCTCGGGTTTGACAAACCTGCCTTTTTGAAACGGAAAACCCAGAGTTTCCCTTATCTCCGGGTTAACTAACTCAGAGTTTTCACTTAACCTCCTTTCTGAAATAGGTCCCTGGCCAAGATAGGCAGCTGAGTTACATCACATCATTACAAAAAAAAAAACACTTTACACTTACAATGAAATCTCAATTAAAACATTGACATATGAGAGAGTCCAAACAAGGTTTCTCGAGACTCAAACAAGACAACAGCCTGAGAACGGAGCGAGTAATTAATAACTTTTTTCCAGAAAAAGAGAACATATATAAGATGGAAGCACACCAAGTATAGCTTTATATATAAATGTGTACCAATGACAGAGCTTCCGTGTGGCCAGAGCAGACCACCCTACACGAGAATACAGCTCACAGTGGTGGCTGCGAGCTTTACAATTAGTAATAAATCTCAATGATGCACGATAGGCTGCGTCAATCATATAAAGGCATTGAGCAGATGAATGCATATATAATATATCACCATAATCCAGCACAGATAAAAAAAAAAGTGGCTGCCACTAGCCGTTTTTTAACATTAAAAGAAAAGCACAGCTTATTTCGAAAATAAAATCCAATTTTAGCCTTAACTTTCTTACTAGACAATGAACATGAGGTTTAAATGATAGGCAATCATCGTTAACTATACCAAGATACTTCTAAGTTGTAACAGTCAGTATTTCACGTCCATCAAAAGTAATCACTGAGGGAACATTCAGTGGTCAATTCCGTGAATCCGTGAAAAGCATAAGTTTGGTTTTGTCAGCATTGAGCACAAGTTTCAGCTGTAGCAAAGTGTTTTGGACCACATTGAAAGCATTCTGTAAAAGTTCAATGGCTTGTTTAAGAGAGAATCAGCTCTATTCTATTCCAATCACAATTAAACAAATCATGGCAAAAACCCTGTTCATTAAAATTTTTGAGATTCCTCTTACATATTACACAAGGTTTAATTTTAGGTATCTTAGCATTCCTTACAGCAGCAACAACACAGTGGTCACTTAGGTCATTGCAAAAAACACCAACAGCAGAGAATTTGTGTGGAACATTAGTCATGCGCATGGAACATAATTAAATCAATTAAGGTGGATTTCTCATGGCACTTAAGATTAGGACGAGTGGGAGAACTGATAGCTGTGTACAAAAATGTCACAAAATGACTTAAATTCATTTGAACAAAGTTTCAGCCAATCCCAGTTTAAATCACCTGCTAAAATAATTTCAGAATAGTCCAATCTAAAAAGGAGCCGAATAAGAGTTTGCAATGCAGTACTCAGGGCAGAAGGAGGCCTATAACACCCAACAACAGTAACATAAAGGCCCGTGGCCACTTCCACCTTCACTGCCAAAAATTCCAGCTGCTTACTGATTGAATTGAGATTTGACATAAATAGCAACCCCACACCCTTCCTTGGTCTGTCAGCACGAAACACATTATAACCAACCATTCCAATTTCCATATCAGTAATTGATTTTGTCAGCCAGGTTTCAGATAACACAACAATTTCTGCATCTGTTAAATTCACCCAAATCCTAAGCAGATCCATTTTAGGTAACAAACTGCTAACATTAAAGGTGAATTACACTCAAAACAGACAAAACAATTTCACATCAGATGGCAATGGAATACACTGCAACTCAGGGCCTGGGTTAGGCTGCACATATAGAAGCAACAATGAAAATATTAACCATCTCAGTTTACCATCCGTGTATGATGAATCAGTAGTGTTTTTAAGATGAGAGTCCCAGTAATGTCTGCCATCACATGCAAAATAGTCATTTTCAATCAAAAGATTTTGAAGCTGAAGTATATCTCTTGGTAGAAAACAGGCTAAATTTAAGTCTTCTGCCAACTCTTTTGGCTTTTGAGGAGAATTCACAAAAGCTAAACAATTGAAGCCATAAACTCTTTCCAAAGAGCCACAAATGTTGTTAGATGTACTCACCCAGTATAAGTAACTTGATTTTAGATTCTGCAAAAACAATGAGCAACGCAGCATTGAAGCCATTTTAGCAGAAGATGTTAGCAAAACCAGGAGCTGAGCTGCGAAGGGCTGGAGAGGCTAACAGGGCCTCAGGATCCAAATAATGCCTGGAGATAGAAACTGGGCTGCAAGGGCCAGGAGCTTGGAGATGATAGCTAGGCTGGAGCTGGACTAGAGATGAAAGATGGTAGCAGTGCTACTAGGGCCTTGAGCCTGGAGATGGTAACTGGTCTGCTGGAGCCTGGAGAAGCTAACAGGGCCTTAGGATCCAAGTAGAGCCTGAAGATGGAAGCTGGGCTGCTAGGGCCTAGAGAGGCTAAGAAGGCCTTCAGATCCAAGTAAAGCCTGGAGATGGTAGCTGAGCTGCTAGGGCCTGGAGGGCTAGCAGGGCCTGCAGATTCTTGCTGACTGTTGGTGCCTGATTAAGGTAGGTGGATTACTAATGGATTACTAATTACGTTTTGCTTTTCTGCAGCAAAATAATCCATAATCCAAAAAAAAAAATGTATTTAATCTGCTAAAAATCTACTCCATATATGAGCAAAAAAGACAAACAAATGAGTATAAATAAAGGAACAAACAAACATGAGACCATACCTGCCGCCATCTTGGATTGATATCACTTACTGTATGAAAAATGACGAGAGATTGATATCACTTTTCTTATGAAAGATGTTGAGAGAGATAGAAAGAGAAAAAAGCCTTTGAGTCTAGTCCTTTGGCCCGTTTGTGAAAAATGATATTGTACGGAAGTGATATTATTGGGGATATTATGTTCCCTAAAGTGCATCTGTGAACTGAGATGTGAATGGAACAGTATTTGCCATAAGGAGACGAAAATCAAGCCATTCTTATTTTTTACTGGCCATCTGGACCAAAGAAAGAAAGAAAAAAAAAAAAAAACAACCACAGTTGCTATGGTGATAGAATGCAGCCCCATGTGTAGATAGATCAATGTTAAATTTACATATAGTAGGGCTGATAAAGTCTTCATGTGCATTCCTAAATCGATGCCTGTAGCTAGACAATGACTAGAGTCACCTGTACATCAGTGTTGTAGGCATAGAGCTTTAGTTCACGATATTGGAATGACTTCAACTGCATTTGGGGCACTGCCGAAATCCTACTCAGAATCCACCTACGGTGAATTGGCAACAGTTGGGCTTGTACCCTAGTGGCTGTTTTATTTATGTGTTAAATTTTTTTCTTAAATTAAGAGAGTTCCACTGAGGACTGGGGACCTCTTTTACAAACAAAGACTGAGTACCGGGTCGCTCTCCTAGGAAGACTAATAGAAAATGCCATAAAACCAGCTGTTTCCACTCATTAAGATTATTCTGCACTGCTGTTCTGGCTTATGGTTGTGGCTGTGGTCCAGTACCCATCATTAATGGGTACTGGAAGTACTGAACTCTTATATTTTTCTTACTAATATATGCAGTGCCTTACAAAAGTATTCATGCCCATTAATTTTTTCACGTATTATGTTGCAGCCTAACGTTTAACTGCTTTAAATTGCTTGATGTTTCCACATCAATATACACTCCATAAACCATAATGACTAGACACAAAACAGGTTTGTAACAACTTATTAGAAATAAAAACTGAAATGATTCCATTGCAAAGTATTCATACCCTTTTCTGGAACTGGAACTTTAAATGTAGCTCAGAATCACTCATATCGCTTGTAGATGTTACTACACTTCAAGTGGAGTTAAACTGTGGCACAGACCTCTCAGAAAAGGTTTAAAATGCATTAAGGAGCAAAAACCAAGCCCTGAGATCAAAATAACTGCAGACAGAGTTTAGAAACAGGCTTGTGTCAAGGTACATTCTGCTGCATTGAAGGTTCAAAGAAGCATGTTGCCTCCATTATCCATAATGGAAGATGCTAGGAAAAACTAGGACTCTTCCTAGAGGTGGCCTCCTGGCCAAACTGAGCTACTGATGGAGAAGGGGCTTGGTTATACTGGTGATCAAGAAGTTGATGATCACTCTAGTTTAGCTCCATGATCATGTGTAGAAAGAGGAAAAACCTACAGAAGGACAAACATCACTGCAACACTCAACCAATCTGGACTTTATGGCACTGTGGCCAAACTCCTTAGTGAAGATGCATTAAAACGCACTTAGAACTTGCAAAAAAAAAAGTCACACTTAAAGGAACCTCAGAGTCTGATAAAGGTCAATTCTAAGCATCATGTTTGAAAGATTTTCTTTAATTTTGCTAATTTTCAGCAGCTGGGACTGAGGAAATTGTCTGAGTAGGAAAAAAGCTCAATTCACCAAAATATTGATATACCCTTAAAAGAAAAAGAGCGTCTTATAGACAACTCTGTGAATGTCCTTGAGTGGCCCAGCCAGAGCCTGCTTGAACTCAAACATTTCTGGCGAAACTTGAAAATGTGCGTCCGCCCCTATCCAATTTGACAGAGCTTGATAGGTGAAGAGGTGAGGTGAAGAATGGCAAATAATTGCCGAATTTTAATGTGCAAAGCTTGTTGCATCATACCCCAAAATACTTGAGGCTGTAAAAGTGCCTCTGCTAAGTACAGAGTTAAGGGTTTGAATACTTATGTAAAATGCTTATTTTATTTTTTATTTTTTTTTATGTTGTGACAGTTCTGTTTTTGCTTTGCCTTTATGGTGCATGGAGTATATATTGATGTTCCCAGAAATATCTAAGTTATGACAGGTATTCTTGCAGTGTTCATGGGCATTCAATGCATTTCCAGCTTATTTTTGCAACCTTAGTCAAGATTAATGTATGTGGTAATGCCACAAATGCATTGTATTCTGTTTAAACCAACACAAAATATTTGTTTAATATATGATTTTATTATACTTGTACATTTTGCTTCAATATATTAGTTATGTTTAAGTTTTACATTTATTATTTTTTTTATTTATTCAAATATATTTTCATTGTTAATTTAATTTAATTTAACTTTTATATGCAAGACACATTCTCTGAACATATGACAAAATACTTTTGCAGTTTTAGCAAATATTTAATCTTGCTTATAAAGTGAAACAAAATACTGATGAAGTAGGATGCTATTTTAAAGGTTTTAACACACTAATGTAATGTAGTGAACAACTGACAACTGGTATGGATTTTTAATTTGTGTAAAAGTCTTTTGGGGGCAAACAGAGAATACCTATCCAATTTTCTACCAATGTATCCCTGTGTGTGTGTGTGAGATAGAGTGAATTGTTTGCCCAGCAGGATCTATGGTTTTCTGTCCTTGGCGTGTATAGGTGTGGAAGAAATAATGGAATTGTACTGGTTGATTCACACTATGGCGGCCCATATTTGAGATATGGAAGAGAAAAGGAGTGAAAAGAGAGAAAGGATGTGTGAGAGGGAAAATGTTTGAACGACCCGAAGCCAGGGGAAGTAGTGCCTTTCATTGAAAGTTCTCAGAGAAGTTCTTTTGATCTCTCCCTCACTCCCCCCTTGCCATGGTGACCTTGCTGAGACGCTTTTAGCACTCGGTGGCTTTGATAATATTGTACATTATGTCCAAAAGCCAGGTACTAATAATATTTCATAATGCGAAGCTGACACATAATTACACCAAATTACAAAGTGCAGAAATAAGTGAGATTTTAGTCCAACAATCATTAGCATTCATACTGTTAATATACTACTTTTACATGCTCTTTGCAAGCAGCTCCAATTAAGTCATTTATTCAGATGTCATAATATTTAAATGAGTCCCTTTAATAACAATGAGAATATTAAATGCTACACAGATGTTTTGTCTGTATGCTGTATTCCTCTGAAGGCACATTATAGCCTGTGCAACATTGTAATATACAGTTTTAATCACACACATTTCGTCATTTGCTCTTAAAACTTTCCCTTATGATAGAATAAGCACTAAATGATCGCTAAATCAAGTTAAAGGTGCTGTATGTGAAGTTGCAGGATTTTAGCTCGATTTTATTTTTATCTCAAACTGTATGCATCACCCCTTGATCATCTTGCTGTCTGCCCTCTGAATACATTGGGAAAAACACGCTCTCGAAAGACAACACAGAGGCTGCAATACCAAAAGAAACACTTTGGGCACCACAACAAAAACAAACTTTTTTGTTTGTTTTGTTTGCTTGCGTCAAACCCCACCTCTTCTTGCCGATTGGTTGGTCGAAGTTTGTTTTTGCTTTGGTGTACGTCCTGCACCCGTAGTGTTTTGCAAGATCGCATAGAGCACCTTTAAGTAAAAAACGTATAAAGCGTAATTAATGACCTTGTGTAGAATAAGCACTGAGAAGGCTTTGAAGCATCTTACTCACAGAATAAACATTGTCTATTAAACAGAGTACATTTACAGCATATTATAATCACAGGGCAGCAGCTAATCAATTCTTTGAGTTATTTTAACTTGAAACATAAATGCGTCCCCTGATGCAGCAGACGGGATGGGGGCACAAACAAGCTGTAAACACTCACACGCTCAAAGCAAGGACTCCTGCTTGACCCAAATCTGTCAGATCACAGAGAGTCTCAGCTTCGGTTTTAATTACACTTACAGCAATTAATCAGTAAAGAGTTCAACGTGAAACTCACACTACTTCGGGTTCAAAAAATCTTCAAAAAGATATTAAAAAACACAGCTGGAAAACCCATGAGAAAAAAAGTTGAAATTATTTACGATTGCTTTTTAGCACCACACTGTAAAAAAAAATCAGTAAAATGTACAGTAAAAAATGGCAGCTGTGTGTACGTAAAAAATATGGTAACAAAGTTTTACATAAGGATCAAATGCAGGTGATGATGAGAGAGTCGCATGATGAACCAAAGCCCATGACAAGCAGCCCTTAAATATGAACATATATAAAAGGTGCTCATTGTCATTCACACAAACACTAAACACCATAAACTCAAATATGCAATAAACATTCATTTAACAACATTACATGTGACACAAAACCCTAATAAACAGAACTGATAAGAAGAAAATAAGAAAGTTATTTCAAAGAAAAATCATCAAATTCAAACTAAATTTCAAATGCAATGCAGGGAGTTCTGGGTATGTCAGTTTACGTTTCTTCCCTGTTAATTTTACAGGAATTTACTGCTAACCATTTAACAGTTTTTCCCCGTAGCATTTTCTCAGCTTTCTACTGTTAAAATCACAGCCATATTTTACACTGCATGATGGTTTATTGGTTATATGGTTTGTCATTTTTGTGGAACAACTTTAGTGTTTAAATGGCTATTTACAAGGTTTCTAAGAGTACAGAAATGCTACTGCTATTATAGATTAACTGCATTAAACAGCCTGTTTTTGGCCATGACCTGACATTAACAACATCATTTAATGTGTTATATAGTGTCAATTAAATTTTGCAACCATACAAGACTTTTTTTGTTTAATTAGTTTTTAAATATTTATTTAATTGTTGGATTTAATTGCATTAGTCTCTGAAATTTGGCAATATAAACAGTTAAAATAACAGCATGTTGAGTTGCAGGACACATAAGTAAATAAATAAACAATGTTCCTGCATAATCCCACATTCAAGCTGTTTTTGTTGGACTATTCAGATTTTGGAAAAAAGCATGAAATTATCAGAAATTCAGTCGTGATTCGCAGACAGGATAAGCTGCCCGAGTCCAGAGGGACATTTTAGCATGTCACAGTCAGTGTTGAAGTGGGTGAAATTGAATCAGCTCTCTGCTAGGCTGATGGCAGGTGGCCCCTGCCGCGCCATCGTGATTCCCTTATTTCCCGTCTCTGGTACCCGAGAGGCATTAAGCTTGTGGGCGAAAGAAAAAAAAAAAAGAGACGGAATCCTTCTTCAAAGCAGCTGGCACAAACTACTGCCAGGAACATCTCACAAAGAACATGGGCACAGCAGCATGTGTGAGAGAAAACCCACTAAATCACTCGCCAAACTTCATCCTGTGGTAAGAGCTGTTGACAAGTAGACCCGGACACCGTGCAGCCTGCTGGATCTGACTGTGGCATGATGGTAAAGTTTAATATGAAACATATACGTCATCTACATTACAGTCCTAGTAATACAAGGTCATTTCAATGGCTCTATATTTGTTTACAGCACAATAAACACTCATTCAGTCAGTTCAATGACAAAAAGGAAATATTATACTAATTAACTGTTTCAAACACACATTTAAAAGAGAAAAAGAGAGACAGACATCTGTATTTATTCAGAAGAGCTGTCTTTTGAAAGCAGCCCATTATTATTATAATTCATGAATACTATCAATCTCGTTCTGGATTTCACAGATTGAATGAAATCCTTTTGTACATCACCTGATTTAGTCAATGAAAAGAAATCCTCAAATGCAGCCAGTGTGAGAGCAACCCCACATTTGTGTTGTTTCACTTTCTTTATTTTATATTTATTTGTTCAATTTTAATCATTTTATTTTTCCTGACAGGTTCTGCTATTTTTTCATTTACACATATTGAAAACTGGCTATGACATAAATCAAAGCACATGGCACGCAGTGTTCAGAGAAGAACGCTGGAAAATACGACAGAAATAAGATGCTAGGCTATAGCCTACTGCAGTACAAGCCGCGGTTCAGTTGCGTACGACAACGCTGCCAGTATGAAAACACAATTGGCGCGTGCTGCTCCTGCTCTGCATACGCACCACTTACTCCCTGCTGACGGGTGCAGTGTGAAACCAGCATTAGAGTGACAACTAGGAAAAGGGAACACCTTGGTCACGTATTTAACCCTCATTCCCTGAAGGAGGGAACGGAGACGTTACGTCCCTCCTGGCATGAACCTGAGGCCTGCACTGAGGCGGCCAGTTATGATCGGCTCCTCAGCAACAACCTGAGTGGTGAGGCGCGCCACCATCTTAAATACCCGTATGCACTGGGAGTGGCTGGGGTGCTCTCACCGGCCAGTCCCGATTGGAATGTTCTCAAAGATCAGAGAGGATTGGTCTCCCAGGCGAGACCCCATGACGTCAGTCCATGATGTAACGTCTCCTTTCTCCCCTTCAGGGAACGAGGGTTATATACGTAACCAAGACGTTTTCTCTTGTGCATCAAAGGTTAGTGTGCTGCCCCCTGCTGCACAGGAGTGTTGGTAACGGCTCTTCAAATTGTGCCGTTTTAAATCACTGAAAGATTCAAAATGGAATGAAATATATATATATATATCGTGAGTCATTCCAAGGTGCTAAGACTTTCTTTGACACATATCGAGAGCACTCAGCAGGAGTCAGACTGGCTATCATCACATCTCTACTGAAAAAAAATATATATCTTGGAAGAAAATGGGCATTTAATGTTATCATGCAAATGTCAGTACAATTTGTTAAAATTATGTTTCTCATTCTTTAAAGCCTTTAATTCAGTCCAGACATGTAAAAAAGACTGTGAGAAGATCATCCTCAATAATAAAGTGCAAAACATACTGCTGTTTTCATTTGATTTTGAAATAGTAGTAGGCCTATTGCAAGTTTTATTCATACAAATAGTAGCATGCTCAGTGAATGTTTAGATTTTAAATGTTATCATTAGATAATATCAGTATATTAACAGCCTTTAGTGCTTTTTTCAACATGCAAATTTATTTTAATAGGGTTTTTCTAACCATACCGCCCCTGCAAGCAGTAAACTAATAACTCGGAATACAGTCCTCTCGCATTTATACCGCTTTGTGATTACACAGTATTGCACATTTAGAGTCTACTTTTTTTATTGCTTGAATTTTTCATCTTTTCTAAGCTTGAAAAGTGTCTGCCAAATGAATGTAAATTTATTTAAACTGTTTAAACATTGCATAGAAGTGAAAAGAAAATGTGTTTTTATAAAAAACGTCAAGACGTTTATAGTACCGCTGTAAAGTATATTCCTATTCAAGTTAATGCATTTGAAAAAGGAAGTGTTATTTAACACATACTGTATGGCTGACCTCGTATATAATGCTGCTGCAGAAAGACATATCCTTTACCGGTTGAGGTAAAATAACATCAGTTAGTTTTAAAGTAGATTTTGTACGTAATAAGTGTAAAGTGTAAATACTTATTTCTTACATTAAATAAGAGCCTAAAAATGTTTATTCTCAATAGTTAATAGTTTCTGAAAAGTTACGGCCATAAGTTTCATGGGATGTAGGAATAAGGTGGTTTGAAACATTGTTTGGAGCAAGCTGATAAATCTAGAGCCATAAAATGTGCAATCTCATGCTGCTATATTCAACCACCTGTTGGCAAATCTTTGTGTACAGCTGAAAGCATTTACTGAACACTCTCTCCGGCTTTGTTTTTACAAGGACAGTAATTTACCACCTCCCTTTCTAGGCTCTTGCCTCCTCAATACACTCACTCGCTCACATACCTCCCTCTTCACCATGGCCAACATCTTGTTCCAAGCTTCCCCTGATCTGACACTTCCTCCTCTTCAGTCATGGAATGATGTCTTTAAATAACCCTTCCACTTAGACTTGGCACATACACGTTCTCATATGTGTAAATAGAGCTGCCGCTAATGTGTGTGCTCGCCGCAGGCACTGGGTTTTTAAATATGCAGCTTTGTTTTTTCTGTGATTATAGAAAATGCATTAGTATAGGCTGAACTTGACATCTGCTTAGTCTCATCTGGCTGCCTATGGTAGCAATTTTGGGCGGACTAAATGAGGTACGCACACACAAGTGTTTGTTCCCACGATTTAATACAGTGCGTTACTCACCTAAGCTTTTCTACAGCTTCTCACTCTCTCACACCTGATATTCTGTTACTCGAAGGTGTTGCTTGACACATTGTGGGATCTCTTTACAAAACACTGAACGTCATGCAGAGATGTGTTTTCTTCCATAGATTATTCTTTGAAAAATCTGATTATATTATCCTCAGACTGTCTCAGATGACTTCGGTTTCTTGCGTAACAAGCTCTCAGATTTGATTAAACTGAATCTAACGCTGTCTTCTCAGATTTTCTTTCCACTGAATGGTCTGCTCATGGGACAGAAGGATCTCAGTGCAGTGCCCTTTTGATTGGACTGCTGCTCTGTCCCCTGTATTTCCAGCTCCTCTGGGCTTAGAGGAAGTCATTAGCCCACTTTATCTAGATACATGAAATTAAAGGGGAAGGATATCATGTTTTGGGGGTGTAATGTCAGATAGGAAATTAAATATGAGCATTTGTACAGTCTATGTGATTGATATCTGCGACAACGAGCGCCGGTGACCAAAGTAATTGACGGTCAGAGTATCTTTTCTCTGACTCAGACTTTACTTATGGCACAATGGTAAAAAAGTCACTTTATTTATGACCATGTCTGCACACTGAAAGTGGCTAGGGCTGATTTAACACAGAAACCCAAAGAAAAGTGCTTGAGTAAATCAATTGTGGCCATTACCGCTGTATGCCGACCTTGTCGTTTGAACTAAGGGATTATGGTTAGCCATTGTTTTATCTGGTTAGGCTACTGCAATGATTATGGCTACAGAGGGAATGTGCTGAGAGACCAAAAAAAAAATAGAAATTCACTATCACACTGAGAAAGAGAGGCATGTTAAGATACAGTCCAATTTTCTTACTTGTTAGAATCACCTCCTGGTATGATTTTAAAGCAATATGACACAGATTCTGAATCTGTCAGTGTTTCATACCATGTATCCTAATGAGGGAGATAGAATTTCAGCCAGAGGAGCTATTTCCACACTAATAATAACATCTAAAAAAATACAACCCCAGTAGTTGTTCTGTTAATGAAAAAACAGTTGAGTTTTTTGCCTTTTTTATTTCATTTTAGCAGTGAGATGTACAAATGTATAGTTTTTAGAGGCTTTAAAAGCAGAACTGTGTAGCTCTCCCATCATTTATGTTAAAACTCATTCTATAATTTATGCAGTTGTATAAAATAAGCATTTTTACATTACTTTAAAGGGTTTATAATATTGCATTGTTATGTTAAAAGGTATTGTTGAAGGAAATCTTCACCGTTTTTTCATATTCCACTATATTCTGCATTTAATCACTCTAGCACACGGCGGCACTATATTAGCATTTACCTTAGCTCCATTCATTTCTTAGGATCCAAACAGGGATGAATTTAGAAGCCACCACACAGTCCCCCCGTTTCCCCTATTTAAAGAAGGTTACGTGACTAGTTACACAAGTAAGTATGGTGGCACAAAATAAAATGTGGTGATTGTGACGGAGGAGACGGGGACATGCGGATCCATCTGCAAGCTTTTATTTAGAGTCGTGGTATAACAGGCAGGGTCAGAACACAGCAGACAGGTGTGGTGGAGGCAAGACATAAGAATAATTATAAGGGTAGAAAAGTTTGGGCAATTAGCAAACAACAATATCCAAAGGGCAAAGACAAAGAAAATAATCCAAAACCAGAGATCAGTACACGGGAACAATACACAGAAAACACAACTAGGAAGAACACAGGGGAAACACTTTGTACAAGGAAACCTTAATACTCGGCGGTTTGACTAACGAACACAAACAAATTACTTTAACAATGGGTTAACAAGGGGGCGGAGCTGATTAATCGCTATGAGCACTAACAGGGGGACAGAGACTGAACAGGGGAAACACTAAAACAGTGGGGAACACACTTCATAATAACAGTTATGGTTGTATTGATTGAGGTAGAAGAGGAGTTTTCAGGAGTGATGATATTACTGAGCCAAGGTCAAAGTGCTGTGAAATGCTTTTCCGCCATACATTAAAGTTATCTTTTTTTATCCACTTAAAAAATCGCCATGTTTTATTTTGTGTCACCATACTTGTGTAACTAGTCATGTAACCGTCTTTAAACAAGGCAAATGTGGAATTGTTTGGTGGCTTAAAAATTAATTCCTGTTTGGATCCTGAGAAATGAATGGAGCTAAGGTAAATGGCACCGTGTGCCAGAGCGATTAAGTGCATGCACTGAGACGGGAGAGATATGTATCAGCTCCTTTAAGTTGAGAGAAGAACATAGTGGAATATGGAAAAACGGTGGAGTTTTTCCTTTTGGAAATTGGATTTGACTTTACACAGTGAAGTCATATAGTAAGCAATTATCACACAGAAGTCATATCTTTGACTTTTTCACATTAAAAAATAAGCCCTATTCACTTCCGTTTTGCCTCACAGCAAATAGTACAAAACAGTGACAAAATGCGTTTATTCAGATAATAAAAATTAAGCCTCAAATGCTATTGATTGAGCTCATCTCATAATAAACCAGAAATATTATTTCTACCTGCAGTCCAAACAAGTAGTCACCCTTTGCCTGCATGTTACAATTCTCCATTACAGTTCATACAAACATAAAATGAAATGTCTGGTACTGAGAATATGTGGGGAAAAATACATTAATAAGAACAAAACTGTGAGGAGCAAGCTTGTGATATTGCTTGGATTGATAGCTCTGTGTACTGAAAGTCATAAAATGTCTTTTACAATCTTTAAATTATGTTTCTTTTCTCTCTCTCGCTCTTTTTCTCTATGGGTTTGTTTTCTGTGATAAAACTTAAGCGAGAACAGTGGAAACATGGCTCAGAATCGGGCCAGATATGAAGAATGTCTCCTTTGCTGGATTTGTACGTGCGCACCTTTATGGATTTCTGCACTGATATGATCCCTGAGGCAAGACAGGAATAAAACTGAGGTTGTAAAACATTCCCTTTATTTTGTAGCCACCAGCTGTGCAATACCACACTGTCTACCATGCATGCATATGATCCGTGACAAAATCTAACATTGTCAAGCTGCTTACCCTCAATTTAAAATCTTTAATGATCGGTCCTTCAAGCTGAATAGGGTTTTTTGTTTCTTTCGTCTGCTGTTCTTTGTGTCATTGAGCATGCAGAGAGAGTTCTAGCAATTTAAATCTCAAGCAGCATGTTACGAAGCACTAGAAGTTAACACCCACTCTTGCTTCTTACACAATCACCAACAGTGATTTTCTCTCCTGTAGTGTTCGTGAGGCGGTTTCGTGAGAGGTTCTGATCTACACGTTGACAAGTTACACAGATCAGAAAATCCCACAGCTTACTAATGAGGGGGAGAAATTAGCAGGAGAGGAACGATTTCAGATTGGACTCTGTCATAATGTGCTGAGAGAGAGAGAGAAAGACAGACTAAGCTTTTCTCAGTTACAAAGTCTGCCTAAGCTCTCGGAAGATGTCAAGTGCTAGAAAGATGTTTTGTGCATGAGTTTGATGATATACACAGAAAGTAGATCCTTATTTAGTTAGTTAGCATTTCAGTGTTGTTCATATGATTTCAGTGTCCAGATCTGATCAAATAAATGTAATTTTTTTTTTTTTATTTAAATGCTAGATTTTATAAACACTTGATCAGTTAACTGTAATACTCAAGACTGATTACTGTTAGACTTTCAAAATACTTCATGGTTTGAATTAAGATTATAACAATTAGATTTTGATGCACAGCCATTATAAAATTATTCTTTACCTTGAGATCATTCTGAGGTTAAATACAGATTTAACATCATAACAAGACATTGGTTGTTTGGATGCGCTTTATTTACATGTACTGACAGTGTGCTTACCTAAGAAATTCCTGCAACATTGATGTCATATATGTAAAAGCAGTCATTTTCATGCATTTTGAGAAATAAATCAATTAACTGTGTGTGTGTGTGTGTGTGTGTGTGATTGTGTGAAATTATTCAGATAATGTTATTTGTTAACATTTTCATAAGTGAAATTATCCCGTTCTGTTACATGCAATTAGTTACTCCCCAACACTGTTTGTGAGTATGTGTTTATATATGTATATGTATATTTCTAAATCCACACCTTTGCAGACATGATGGTTGTGGGGAAGGAATATGCAGTCTTTCAAATATATTATGACATTTGATGAAAAAGAAGCATTCAGTACTTCAGGGGCTCTCTATCACAGATCTTAAGGTTTTTTATTTAAAGCCAGTTGGTTTCTTTGCAGGAAGTTTGTGAGCCTTGAAGCAAAAATGGCAAAGCGTTTTTCTTTTTTTTCTTTGCCACTTTAGTTATCAGAATCCCCTCCTGCAGAGTTTAATTCTAACTTAGATAATCAAGTATTCATGCAGTATTGAAAATCCATCAGGTGTTGAAGCTAAAATCAGGATGGCAGGATTCTGGGATCATCTATGTTTTATATTTCTCCCATAGCATATACAGTTTCAAATATACTTGTGTATTCAGAGGGCATCAGTCCATATCATTCTAGAGTTCTAGGATCATAAATCTCTGTGCTGAGCTCTAGATTTTACCATATCTTGGATCCAGACAAAGGTTTCTACATTCTTTTCTGTATTATGCTTTAGGAGAAAATACATTTGTGCACCTGCGGTTTAAAAAAAAATGTTTTCAGTAGTCCGTCATTACGCCTGCTGAGCCTTTGAGGGCCACTGGGTATGAAAGGATGTGTAACTGTTTCAGTGTTTTTACCCTATAATCTCTCATGCTTTGAGGTGCTAATGGTAATATTTGTACTGAAAAAATGACTTTTTTAATGATTCACACACCTGTGACACCCCAGCTCAGAGACACACACATATACAAGCTTTATGGCATTAATTGTGTTCTAAGCTTGATAAACCCTCTGCAATGTTGGCTAAACCACATTCTCCATTTTGTTAAAACATCCTTGATTAGATGCGAGCACAAACTATAAATGATTAATGACCTTCAAAATAGAGGATTAAAAAACACACACTACTATTCAAAAGACGATTTTTTAAAATAAATGAATATGCTTATTAATCAAAGATGCAAATTGAGCAAATGTGTAAATATAACCTCAGATAAGCACCACTTTTTTTTCCTTTTCAAAAAATGTAAAAAACAATTCTACAGTATGTTATGCTCAATATTGAGTGTAAACTGCTTCCTGAATAAACATATGTATGGTTCGGTAAAATTCAGAGCGTCATTTGTAAGTGGCTGTGTATGGGTTCTTTACAGTCTATAATGATGGCTCATTTTAGAGAGACTAGTCTTTGAAAATATCATGCCATGAGTCACAGGATTTTTAGGCTTTTGCTTTCTTTTTGAATCCCTTGAATCAGTCAAGTTTGGTGACAATGCAATTCATCACACTAGTCTCTATAGCAACAATCATACTAGGTTCACTAAGCTTGGTTTGATTCCCAAGCACTTTCTTCAGCTGACATGATGTCATTACCAATTTAATGTTGAAATATTAATGCACATTTATGCATATGGTGGACAATTTCATCCAAAGCAACTTATATTGCTATGTCATGCATTCCCTGGGAATCAAGCCCATGACCTTGCCATTGCTAGTGACAAAGCTCTACTGTTTGAAAGGCTCAATGTTAAAGCTAAATGATTTGCTGACAGTATAAATATTTATATTTATATACAGTTTAACAAAATGTCAACAAGAATTTCTAGTATCACACTGTGTGTATTTCGTTATTAAGTGCTAAATAGGATTACTGCATCACTTAAGCATATAACAAAACAGTGAAACAATAGTACAAGGAGAGAGTGGTCTGTTATTTAGCGAGGCCGAAGAGCCATTCAAACTGAAAGCCCATAAATACTTAAGCATCCTTTACTTAACCTGGCACGAAGATGTGTATCTCTGACCTTACATCAAACTGAACCTTGCAAAATGAGCAGCAAAAGACACTGCTAGGGTCAGCTAAGGTTAAGACGTAATCAATAGTAAGAGAGGTTTGAAATATACTGTATGTGGTCCATTTTAAAAGAACTAAATTTATATGTGAATATTATTAATATATTAATATAATATTATATCATTATATAATATTATATATTATATGTATATTAGAAGTGTAAATAAAGGTAGCTTGGCACCAAATGCAACAAATAGCAACTTATTTGCACTAAGTACAAATAGACAGATGGATTGCTCAGTCAAAAGCATTAGCTAGACAAAACCAACACAAGATTATTCAGTCTCAGATGAAGAAATGCAATACACCATCAGAGTAGTTTTATTGAATAATGGAAAAGGATGATTGAAGTCACTACAGACCAAATAAGTCTATATAGAGTTAATTATTTTAGATTGTTTGACATATGGCAGTTCTAATTGGCAGGCAAGAAGGCAGAAATGCTTTTGGCTTTGTGTGCTCATTCCCAGCACTGCCACTGGTATAAGGAGAATCAAATCATTCACATCGGTCAAAGGCTTTCACCTCTGATCCTCCTAAAGCTTGGACAGCACTAACAGTAACACAGCACCAAAGGCACAGCAATCCTTTCCTTTCCTTTCCTTGATTTTGACAAAACATTCAAAGCCCAGTACAAATCAATAGATTCTGCATAATGTTCAGAAAAGCTTGAAGGTGTGCTGTTTTCTGTCTAAACTAATCTCAGCCGCATAACAATACGCAAAGCTTTTGACACTGAATGTTTTAGTAATCTGTTTGTGGTGGAACATGATGCCTTTTTTCTTCTGACATAATGAGTTTGAATCAATTACAAGTATTTTCAAGAAAGCTTACAGCATCAATTTAATTCAATCTGGTCTGTATGATGGCAAAACAAATCACCCAGCATTGGTTCGGAAATCCTTTTATCCACTTTCAAAAAAGGAAACACTCACAGACTCGCAGACCTGCAATTACAAAATATAAAACTTGACACTTTTATCACCAAGACATCCTTCCAGTGGGGGAATAATGAGTGAATGTATGCCATTTTGAATTTGTAAGTATGTCAAACTCAATTTATTTTCCACATATACCTGGTCCAAGAGGCACCCATCATCCAGCAGGCTCAAAAAATGAGGAGAAGACTGCTTTAATTGCACTACTTATGCTCTGACTGGCAGTGAATTTCTCAGCCTTTATCTCTCTTGGACTCATGGGGTGAGCATTGGTGTTAAATATCTCATGGAGCTTCGGTGTGGGTGATAGATTCCTTCTTCATTCCTCTTTTACAAAAATCGTTTAATGATTTGAATAGAAACTCTTCATTTCTGAACCTTCTCTCTCTTTTATTTAGCTTTGGAATCAGCTTTAGATTCTCAATCAATCTTTAGAATGCAATCAATTTGTTCATAATCTCAGAAAAAAAATTCTGTGCTGAAAACACAAACATAGCATTTGAAATCTTTTGAACATGAAGGTAGGGGTGTAATACGTTATGGGGTTAGAAAATAGTTTAAGTAGCCTGTAAACAATTCAAAAGTGCACCCAATGCCACTAAACAGTCATCCCTAAAGGCTTACGTAACCTAGTTTAAAACAATACTTACAAGCCAGACCCCTCTTTCTCTGTGATCAGACAAAGTCAGCAGCTGCTCCTGTTCTATTTGAATCTTACAAGCAGAGATGCTGTGAACTGAAAGCTGTGACCCCCAGAATATATTTATCGTGTGTCTCTTTGAAAACACTTTCTAAATTCATCTGTATACAAAATCTAAAATGTTATTTTTCTCCTTAATGGTTTCTGAATTACCCTGATATAGACATCCAGTCTCACCTAGGACCATAGATTTTTAAAATATCATGAATATTTGACAGTACATAAATATTGCATTTTCTTGATATTTCCTATGATATTCTTTAAAAAGGTAAAGGTGCGCAATCTTTAGTTTTTTTTTCCCCTCAGTGTGCAACAGTGCTAACAGTAAATGTTGAACAGTAATGTGCAGCACTGCACAGTCATCTGAGTCACGTTGAAGCATCAATGAGAAAATCATTCCAACTGTTGCAAACAGTCTGGGACAATTAGATTCAATTAGTTCAGAATCTCCCTTTATTTCATTCTGTTCTGAGCTGAATGGAGTATTGTACCTGAAAAATGACAAAACCTCAAAACAATATTTAATCACAGTCATTTCCAATTATGACAGACATGAAGAGTAAAATATAAAGCCTAGACTCACAATAAAAAGCGAATCCAAGAGAAGTACAATCCATTTATTTGTTCATTTTTGTTTGATCATCGGCTGTGCTTGTAGTGACCTGTCAGTCATTTTGGAGATATCACAAGTATATGGAATAGAAAAGGAGAGAAGCCCAACATCCATAAAGACAGATGTTTCATAATATACAAAAACAACCAAAAAAAGTTGTTTTGCTTTTAAAAATGTACAACAGCCTTATGTATTATATTTGCATTATATCACTATGATATTTTGAAGAAATGGGATACACTGTACAAGCATAGCCACAAAGCTTAAATAGTTATAATCTGATAAATAAATCCTGTAGATAAATAAATGTATCATTATTTATCATCATCAACGCAAAGCCACTTACAGTTTCTCTTAACTCTCCAGTATTTACCTCTTCTGTATACTTTTTATGGCATGTTAGAGAGCAGCAGTACAGTGATTAATTTCACTGAAGGACAGTTAAAAACAGTTTGTAATAGAGCTCTGTTTAGTCAGGACTTTGCACCCTTAGGACAAACAACGCAATACCCAAGCACATCAGGGCAATGCTATTCTTCTATCTGTCATCCGGTGACAACCCTCTCATACTCCATAATCAACACTGTCCGTTTTGTATCTCTCCGCTGGAAAGAAACAGCACACTTTTTTGGTAATTCACTTCCCTTTTTTGTGACCATATAAAAGGAGACAGCCTTTCATATTACATAGCTCTCTAGTCAGAAAGACACAAGCCATATGTGCAAACTCATCATAAAAATATCTCTTGATAACTTCAGAGCGCCTGCAGCCATAATAAAGACAAGCCTGTTTCCTCTAATGCAGTGCAGTGCTTCCCGATTCAGGTGGGTTTTCTTTTTTTTTTAAGCATCTTTAGCTTATGGTACCACCTACAGTATGTGACCAGCATCTGTTGTCCTCACAGACTCATGAAGAGCATTACACAACAAAGTAGGAAAAAAAATATCAATGTCATTGTTGTGTACAGATTGTCAATGCAAAGAGAGAGAGGCAGTGGTGTTTCTGAAAACGTCTCTTCCTTGTCAACCTCCTGTAAATGGCACTGGATGCTGCAAATAGCTGCCCATGTCCTCTAAAAAGACCTCTTCCAGGACTTGCACAGGATCTTCTGAAAAGCTCTCCGGAAGTCCTGGTTGAAAATGGTGTAGATGACGGGATTGAGGGAGCTGTTGCAGTAACCGATCCAGAAGAAAAACTTGAATAGGGTGTCGTGGATGGCGCAGGGCTCCCGGCAGATCCCATACAGGCTGTAGCTGAAGAAGAACGGAAACCAGCAGACCACAAACACCCCCATGACCACGGCCAGCACAAAGGTGAACCGCTTCTCTCGTGCCTGGGAGATTTTTTTTCTCGAAATGGTGTTTCTCCTTTTCCTGCGGGAGGAAAACAAGTCCAGGGACTTGCTGCTGGCTCGAGACTTCCGGCTGGAATGCTTGGAGCTGGAGCTGTTCTTGCGGCTGGATCGGCGGTCTTTACGTGAGGGCGCCGTCTCTTTTTGCGTCCGCTTGGCCTTCTCATCAGACGAGCTGCTGTCCTCCAGCTCAGCATCTGGGTCATCCTCGCCTGTTTTGCGTTCCCCTGGTGGAGGCGAGGCACAGTGCCCGTTTTCCCGCCTGGAATCCTCACGGCTCAAGCCGTTCTCCAGCCGTGGCGTTCCTGGTCCTCCATCCGGATCGCGGCGCTTTTCAGACATATTTCGGGTTCTCGTCTTAGCCACCTGGTAGATTCGAATGTAAACAAGGATCATGATGACACACGGGGCAAAGAACGACCCGATGCTGGAGTACAGGATGTACCACGTGTGGTCGTTCAGCTGGCATTGGGGTTCGCTGCTGTCACCCTCATTATTCCGGTCCATGGAGATGAGAGGTGGGAAGGAGATTACAGCAGCGATCAACCACACCACCACAATCATGCCCTTTACCCTGCGTGGCGTCCGCTTCAAGTTATACTCGACCGCCTGTGTTACAGACCAGTACCTGTCCAGACTTATGGCACACAGGTGAACAATAGAAGATGTGCAGAAAAGAACATCTAGCGCCAGATAGATGTCGCACCAAACTTTCCCAAAAAACCAGTAGCCCATTAATTCATTGGCCAGAGAGAAAGGGATAATCAGGGTGGCCACCAGAATGTCTGCACTGGCAAGAGACACAAGAAAAAGGTTTTGCGGTGGCTTGAGCGCTCTGCTCGTTAAAACGGCGATAACGACCAGCACGTTCCCCACTATCGTAAACAAGATGAGGAAGCTCACCAGCCCCGCGAGCCCTATAATGGTTGCCGGAGAATAGCGACTTGTAGAATTCCCAGAGGATGTTAAACCAATGCCAATGTAAGTGTCCGCTTCGCTTGCAATGCTTAAGTTATGCATATTGATTTAGAAAAAGCTCTGCAGTCCAAGAAATCGTCCACGCGCGTCTTCGCGAATATTTCTCTTTTTAAATGTCACTATAACTTATGTGCAGGTTCCTCTGTGTTTCTTCTTACCTTGTGTTCTTATTTTAATCCAGTTCGCGTCCTTTTCTTTTCCGCACAGTTCCTCTTACGGCTCATTTGGTTGCGGCTTTGAAAAAGACACCCATCCCGTGGTGAGTTTAAAGTAAGCATCACCGTCTCTTACATCCGTGCGACCTGCTCGTCCTCTCGCGGGCGTCTCTCTCAGCATCCACCCGAGCGAAACACCGCCGGGACTCAACTATCCACGTGCTGACAGCATTAAACTGATGGAGCGCCGCCCCGCCCCTGGAGAAAACTACTGCCTGCTGAAGTACCCTACCACCGTTTAGCGTCGTTCTCTATGTTACAGTGAACATTTTTACATAGCGAGCTTTTATGCTTTTCAGTGTTTTATCATTACGCGTCTCTAAACAGACAACGGGAGCTATAACTTGGGCAAGCATGCGATAGGCATTACGCGTTAGGTACGCTAACGTCACTCTGAA